>VZTM01040851.1:25302-38952 GCA_013400555.1 Jacana jacana | reverse complement strand
TAACTCCAAGGAGTTCAAGGTTATACTTTCTGGCACTTAGGGGTGATGCCTGCCAGCAACTAAACCACACTTGAAATAATTTCTTGGCAAGTGATTGCATTTTGCTTAACTTTGCCCAGGGTGGCTTACACAACCTGGATATTAAGCATCTCCAGTATGCATGAGCAACTAAACTTAGACTGGTCAAGCTTACTAAGTTTGGTGCACTGGTCTAGAAGCATAGCACATAATAACTCAGTGTTACTACTGGACTTCAGATTTTGGATCCCAAAAGTCTGTGCTCAGACTATCGGATCAAACTGACTAATATGACTGTTTCCCNGCTGTATTTTATTACAGATGTTAAAATAGAAAATGTCTAAATTACTGCATGGAACTCAACACATTCAGGAAAATAATTTCACTTTACATGGAATGGGTCATTTATCTTTAATGTAAATCTGTGGAAAACATACACACTTTAGAGCCATTAAATTAATCCATTTGAAGGTCTTACAGTGTAAAAACTCTTATCCTAAAGAAGACCACGTCACAGAGACTACACGTNGCTGTATTTTATTACAGATGTTAAAATAGAAAATGTCTAAATTACTGCATGGAACTCAACACATTCAGGAAAATAATTTCACTTTACATGGAATGGGTCATTTATCTTTAATGTAAATCTGTGGAAAACATACACACTTTAGAGCCATTAAATTAATCCATTTGAAGGTCTTACAGTGTAAAAACTCTTATCCTAAAGAAGACCACGTCACAGAGACTACACGTTTAACGGAAGAACACATGAACAATGAGCTCAGTAAGGCTAACAGACAAAAGTGAAGAACAGAGTTTATTTAGCTTTTATTTTTTCTTAATCCCATGAAGGGATATGGGGAGAAAAAACTCTGAACTTATTTATGAAATGAAATGAAGGTAAGGGATCACACTGTGAGATTGCCTTTGCCTCCTCATGTCTTTCCGGACACTGACTTATCCTGTCTGTAAGTTACTTTCTCCTCTGTGTTTTACATCTCAGTTTCTGAATTTTATTAGTCTCTACCACTATGGAATAGAGACTACTTTGTGAGCTGTGTCTGTTGCTTGTTATGAGACTCCACCACAGTTCATTAAATAGGTGTTTTTATACCTGAAATACAGAAGTCTTTCTCACTGCATGTGCAGAGGTTTGTCTACATGATCTAGCTCTTTAGAGGTGAATCTCTCAGGATCACTTCAGGTACCAAAGGACAAATTTTGGTGACCCTTATGTGGAAAAATCCAAGATTTTTCTAGAGTTCAGTGGGATTGCACTGGTCTGGTAAGAACCACTCCTCGTCCCCCTCTTTGCTTCCTGTTGTAGAAAGAAGCCAAGTGACAGCCTTCTTCTGTGATCACTGTGATCAGATGATTCAAGGAAATGAAGCAGTGTCAGGACCCATCCTCTGGCCCCAAGTCTGAGTGCACTGTATCTTCCTTTAATCCTTTTTGTATTGATGATCTATATCTTTTGAAATAAAACGCTCTAACAGTTTTTTTTTCCTCTGATTGAACCCAGCATGTGTCGTGGTTTTGACCAATTGGACAGATGATGACCCCTCCTCCCCCCCCCTAAGGAAAAGAGAGGAGAGGAAAGGATTAAGAGATTCAGGAGTTTAGATAAAAACTAAACTACTTTAATGAAATATCAATAACAATAATATAATAAACAATAAAAAGAAAAATTAAAAAGAATATAAAAGAAAGGATAAAGGAAAAAAAAAGTATACAGTCTATACAAAACCGTATCAGGCTCCCAGGACGATGATCACGTCACCAGCAGCACCAGTGAATGTTCCAGGCTGGACTCGGTGACCGGCAGGAGCTGGATTCAAAGGCAGATGAACAGACAGGGTCCCCCCCAGACGTCGGCCATTGAAGGGAAAAAAAAACCACTAACAACCCCTTGATCCCTCAGCTTTTTTTACTGAGCATGATGCGGATGGGATGGAATACCCTAATTGGCCAGTTTTAGGTCACCTGACAAAATTACCTGACCTTGGTTGTTCTAGCAGTAAGTATAAGCAAGGGCCTCTCTGCATACCATCCCTTGGTATAATCAGGTCTTATCACTGTGAGACGAAACACTCTCTGAACAATGTGCTGTTAGTTTCAGACTTTAGTTAGTTAGAAGAGGCCCAGCTAAAAAAGTAAAACTACTGAACAGAAAATTGGCTTGTTTTGCCTCAAACCAGGACAGCATGTTATTAAACAGATATTCTTGCGTAATTTTACTGATTATCACCGGTTTAAGAGGGACGGGCCACTTTCTGAAATGGTAAAGTGAATGTTTGAGAAAATCTGCCGTTCTTTCTTCCATGGTCTGAAATCAGGATTGAGTCTGTTAAAAAAAAAATCAAAAATGGATTTTTCTACCACAAGAAAGTCTTACCAGGTATACCAGCACAGTTACGCTGGTGTTACTAATGTACTCTAACTCCTTCCGTTACTGTTCGGGCAGTGCTGAATTACCCAGTGCTCCTGCGCAGGACGCGGGCGATATCTTGAAAACACCACTAGATGGAGATGTTTTCTCACGTTGTCCTCATTCGCTGACATCAAAAACTGATGTCCTGAAATTTCATATTACAAGTATTTTCAGTTTTTGGTGACGGCACATTAAGAAAGGAAAATGATTTCAAGTAACTTTCATATATAATCGAGCCTCATGTGCTTGAAATGCTTCCACAGGACAATGACGGGAAGAATTGAAGTCTAGGGCATAGTTGGTTAGACTGAAAGGAATTAATAGATGTTATATGAGGAGGGAGGAAAGATTGGAAGTATATCTAGGGACTCCCTACTTGTGTTTAACAAAGCAGACTATTACTAATTTAGCTTATGCCACGCAGTGAAAATCACTTTAGAGCAATATTTCTTATCCACACAGCAGTTTTCAGCTCTAGAATATTTAAACACATTCATGCCCAAAGGAAACAACCTTAAACAATATATGGTGTGTGCAGTAAATGCTGAAGTGATGGCATCTATTGTCTTTCTGCCCTCATCAGTATGCAATATAATGACAAGGGCAGAGGCTGATTTAGAAACAGTTGAATAACTAGAATAAATAAGGAGATCCAGAAGACATTCCATTCACATTAAGCTGGAGAAAAAGAAATGGCCTCTGACGAGTTGCACAAACTTGTTAAAATAGATTTCTTACATTAAATTTTGGGTCAAAACAATGGTTTGTAAAAGTACAAATATGTTTTCAAAGCACAAGCTTATACACATCTTATAATTTTTAATAAACGCATAATGATACAAATCCTGATTTTCTGAATCAAATAATTTCCCAAAACTTTCATTACTGCCTTTAAAAAATAGGTTGTGGTTTATATTTTTTTAAAACTGGTTGTCTCAAGTCCTGAATAATTTTTCTTGAACACACAACAATAATTTGTGCATCTGTGGGGAATCATTGTAATTATAATAGCTCTATATAAAATGATTACAATTAGAGTTGTCATCCTGTGACACTTCACAGTTGAGAGCTGTGGGGGCATAGGTGCAAAGTGTTTTGCTCTCCTTGCCCTTCCTTGGAACCTGCTATAACTGCTGCTGCTGCTACTACCCACACAGCCCTTGGGTAATAAACAGTGATGACATTCTCGAGCAGTCTGAAGAGGTAAGGGACAGGGCCCATTTTCTAATACCTCAAGATCTTCTGAATCCTTCATTGTTTCCTGACTCCAACAAAATTATTCTGATTATCTGTAGAGCTACCCTGGAAACCCATTCCCACTCAGAGATTGACCACAAATGTTCACAAAGAGAATGTAGACAGACCAGGAACACACACACACAAAATAAAATCACAGTGCACCTGAAATAATAATAGGACTGCTCTCGTATGATAATAGTATCTGAAAATTGTGGCTTTTAAGTTTGGAGAATAAGAATTCTCATGTAAGTGTCTCATGTGACACTCCATCATTCGTTTAGTGGCTAGCCCAACCTAAACCACGACAGATTAACGATACTTTATTCCCCAAAAGTTGTTTTTGCCATTTATATTACAGCTCATATCAAACTATAAGCAGTTGATAAAGCTTTAAAGTTTCTGCTTAGTAAACAGAATCAGGTAATTCATGTCATACACATTCATGCCATATATTTTTACTTTTTTATTAATAGGTAGAAAAAGGGAGAACACGGTATTACCTCTGTGCAAGTTTTTACTGTTTCTTCTAAACTAGTCAACATAAATGTACATCCCAGACATCTCTGGCAGGGCCTTTTTGTGCCAATAATGAGGAATAAGGGTGTGTATCTAACCCCAGTTGGAGAAATCATCTGCAAAATGTTGATGGCTCAGGAGCAAATTGGAAGCATAGACAGTGAATCTGTTTAAGTACATACAGAAAAAGACTTTATTCAGTAGCAGAGGTAAAAAGAAGTATTTTCCAATGTAGTTAAGTGATTTAGAAGCCTGCTTCCACTGACATTCAAAAGCTAAAAAACTAGTTACTGAAGAGCTGTGGTTAACTTTACTTTTTTTTGGAATTCCATCATTCTCACAGTGATTTTTTCCTTATATATTCCATTATATTAAAAGCTCTGAAACAGAAAACCAAACCAGAACAGGAACAAGAACGCGTATTTTCCCATTTGTAATTTCTCTGAATTCAGTTAAATGCTAAGCTACTAAAAAAGTTTCTTGTAATGTGTTGTCCTAAATCAAATATTCCTGCTGAGTCAGAAAGCCCACAGTTTATAAATCAGACCCTGAACGTGGGTAAGTAAATCTGGACAATATATAAAAACTCTGGAGTTAGCACATTTGAAACAGAAGCTTTAAAAGTAAACCTTTATAAATCAACTCTCTAAATCAAAGAGAAAACAATGATTTTTCTTGTCTTATAGACCAGGGAAAGATATTCCCCAAGCAACTTGTGAAGATAAAGGCTCTGTTTTTAATATAGGTTGATGTATTTATGTATGGAGAAACTACAGACCAAAGTTATGCAAGAAACATAAAAACTCTAAGTACCAATCCAGAAACATTTTGACTCCAAATAGTTTAACAGTTGGATAATTTATAAGAATGTTTGGACAAATTCAAGGTAAGGAATGACCACACAGCAAATGATAGGCAGCAAGAGGGCCTTCATCTGCTATAAATTATGCACAATTTAATTAGAGAAAAGTCATTAGGCCTAAAGTGAGCATTTCCTACCAGTTTATGCAATTCAGCTTTTAGATGCTTATTAAACGTTCCACGTCAAGGACTACACATTCATCCCTTCTTGGGAAAGTTGTTTGTAAGTATTTATTTTAGTATATATTTGTACTGTTGAGTTAAGCTCTGACTTTGCAGAGTCTGGTATGGCCTTTATTTCATCACAGTTCAGGCAGCGGTTCAGGGGCTGCACTAGCAAATGAGGTGTTAGTGTTCAAATGGAACATAAAGGTGAACCTTTTACACATAAACATAACATTACCTTAGTAAATATTTTTTTTCTCCAGTTTTAATAAACTTTTTGAAACTCTCAGGTTGTCAAGGTCATAAATCCTTTTTTAATGTAACCAGATTTCCACCCATTATTAAAGTCAATATCTAATGAGAATATTTGTACAGTGAATAAGGAGGGACTAGCATAAAAATATATAGCTACTAATCAGGAGCAGGGAAAACCATATTATTTTAAAAATTCTAACCAAAGAAAATCCTTCAATATTTCTTTACCTCTAACAGTGAGGAGCTGGACAAAAATACTTCTTTTAAATTTGAACTTGCAGGATTGACTTGCAGGATTTCACTTGCAGGATTGACTGTCACTCTAAGAGCTGCAGTACTGGTAACAAGTTTATATATATGTATCTATGTGCGTGTATGTGTCTATAGATATTTATATGTAGTTGGCTACACCAGACCATACATTAATAGACCAATCTGTTGAAAAAACACAAACTTTTCAATTCTATTTATGTTATACATCAAACTTTATCTTCAGTGTGAATTATGGCCTTTCTGCAATTTTCAGATGTAAATACTTACATTCAAAACTAGGGATGAACCAGGTCTAAGATTCACTTAAAACTGCATTTTCAAGGACCTGCCAAGGCTGTTGTGTTGTGTCAGAGACCAGGCATGTAATGGAGCCAGAAGAAACCATATGAGACCAAAGGACAGAGTAGAGTCACTTGAGTGTATCTGGCTGCAACGTGAACTTCCAGAGAAGATTAATGGAATCTGGAATCTGACTGTCTTTTCGGAAAAAAACAACCTGCAAACCCTTCCTTTTTGATAAAAAAATTGCTGTAACTAGTGCTACATGCAGAGTATAAATCACATCTCCACTATATATAGGGAGAGATAGATATGGGGTTTGGGTTTTTTTGATTTGTAAATCTCATTCCAGCAGAGAATTCTATATCCTAGTAAGGGAGAAGAGCAAGTGTAGAAGAAATAATTCACATGCTTTTCTATTACTCTGTTTCATATAGAAGTTTGTGAGTAGAATGTAGACATCCACATATTAGAAACTTTATTTTCTCTGCATGCGCAAACATGCATATAGGCACATATACAAAGGTTTATGAGACTCAGAATTTAAGCTGTGTATTTGAACTTTATGTAGAATAATTTGATATGTGGATTGCATTTGAAGACGTCAGACAAAAGTGAGTGTATGTATTAAATCATTAACTAGTTTGATATGATAGGCATGTACTTAAATATCCCTAAACTGAAGCATATGAAACACAGATTGTGGAATAAAGGTAGACTATGAAACATGAACATACACTTTTAAAATGTAAAAACAAATAGAGAAATAATACTTATTTTTTGAGGAATCATTATTTTCAGACTTCACCAAAGAATTGTATACCTTATGTAGAAATGGTCAAGCACTGAACTCCTGAGTTGGAAGAGAATTCTCCCATGGAATCACAGGATGGAAGGATCCTTTAGGTTGGAAAAAAGTTCTAGACCCCTCTCCAGCTTTGTTGCCCCTCTCTGAACATGCTCCAGCACCTCAATGTCCTTCTTGTAGTGAGGAGCCAAAAACTGAACGTAGTACTCGAGGTGGGGCCTCACCAGTACTGAGTACAAGGGGACAATCACTTCCCTCTTCCTGCTCACCACACTGTTTCTGATATAGGTCATGATGCTGTTGGCCTTGTTGGTCACCTGGGCACATTTCTGGCTCACAATTCAGCCAGCTATCGAGCAACACCCCCAGGTTCTTTACCACCAGGCAGCTTTCCAGCTGCCTGTAGCACTACATGGGGTTGTTTTGATCTATGTGCAGGACCTTCATGGGATATCAAGCTCACTGCTCCTCTTTGGACATCAGATCATAAAATTTTGACTTGAATTGTTGATTCATTCAGCAGATCAGAGGATGTTTAGCTAGCTAGTGAGCTGATACCAAGATTGTGTCAAAACTCTTATAGATGAAGGATAATTCAGTTCTGAATAATAATGTAAAGTATTCCAAAGAAAATGCGTTGGCACAAAGGTATGACAGAGAACCAGCAAAATCAGATCAGCATGTTTTTCTTAATATGATCTCAGAGATATTCTGCATGTATCAAATATTATTTCTCTTTTAGTAAAATTGTGTGCCCTTCTGGTTTGTTCCCTCATTTGCAGCTGGCTTGTCCACACTGGCTAACCTAAACAGGGACAGCTTATCCATTGGCATGCAATGGACCAGAACTATTAAATGATTCCTCCAAAGTGCAAATGATTTTGCTATTCCTGTCACTCATCCCTTTTTCCTTACATTTGTTATATATACACTGGATTGTGTTGTTTCTTTGAACCATGGGCCATGTTTTCTCATGGTCTTAGAAACTGTGCATAGCATAGTATCATTCAGGTCTGACAAGATTTTTGGACCCCTTCTTCATACAAATAATACTAATCAATTAATTGTTTGTGATAAAAGAATACTAGATTATAAATTAGCCTTTGATCTCCTCATCAGCTTGTGCAATTTCTCCTATGCAATATGATATACAGCTCTTCTCACAACTATCTATTTGAAGATTGAAACTTATCTGGTTTTGTATTTATTCAGAACAGATACAATAAGAGAGACTTCATAAAGGAACATTGGTGACCCTTGAGAAATAGAAAGAAAACTTCCTTTAAACCAGGGCCTGAGCCTATGTCATTGAATGACTTATGGCAAAGGGAATTAATTTCTGGAAACTGTGAACTCATTTACATTTTCTAAGTTTCCACTATCTCACTGGAACTTGCCTATTAACTTTTGTGCTCCTCCAAGTTCTTTGGTGCAGTCCCCAGAGGGAGTCTCAATGACTCTTCTCTCACCTAGATCAAGCCTTCCTCTACAACTGTACCAGCTGGAAAGTTGTTATGTGTCACAAAAAAATAGTGGATGAGGGGTGGAAAGATTAAATTAATCTAAAGCAGTCAAATGATACAGAAACTTCATATCATGCTGATGATCATATATGCACAGTTTGAAGAAGTGTACATGATATGTCTGCAACATCTTTCTTATCAAAAAACCTTTTTGTTTTTTGTCTATTGTTAAAAGGTTCTAAATTGTTCTCTACAGATGTGGCCCAAGGCCTGGTTTTCTCTTTGAACATATGAGAAAGACCACCTTTTAAAATGATTTTGCATCTCCAGACTAGTCTTTAAGCCTCATGCTTCTGGTGGAGATGTACTACAAAGAAGTACAGTGCACCCTCAGAAAGTTTGCAGATGACATCAAAATAGGTGGGAGTGTTGATCTGCTTGAGGGAGGGAAAGCTTTAGAGAGGGACATGGACAGGTTGGGTCGATGGACCAAGGCCCGTTGCATAAGGTTCAATAAGACCAAGTGCTGGGTCCTGCATTTGGTTCACAGCAACCCCAGGCAACGCTACAGGCTCAGGGAAGAGTGGCTGGAAAGCTGCCCAGCAGAGGAGGACCTGGGGGTGATTGTGGACAGCCAGCTGAAATTGAGCTAGCAGTGTGCCCAGACGGCCAAGAAGGCCTACGGCATCCTGGCTTGTATCAGGAATAGCATAGCCAGCAGGAGTAGGGGAGCGATCATGCCTCTGTGCTTGGCACTGGTGAGGTCTCACCTCGACTACTGTGTCCAGTTCTGGACCCTTCACTACAAAACAACTCTCCAGTTTTCTTGTAGGCCCCCTTCAGATACTGGAAGGCTGCTATAATGTCTCCCTGGAGCCTCCTCTTCTCCAGGCTGAACAACCCTGGCTTCCTCAGCCTGCTCTAAATTCCATCCCTCTGATCATCTTTGGGGTCCTCTTTAAAATGTTCTATTCCAAAGTGAGTTTTTTTTCCCTCAAAACTTATTCAACTAACAAGAGTGTTTTTTACAAATACAACTATGTTGTCAATTGTAACTGACACTGTTCGCAGAATCTCAGAATCACAGAATCTTCATGGTTGGAAGGGACCTTTGAGATCATCAAGTCCAACCATTAAAAAAACCCAAAATACCAAAACAAAAACAAACAAACCCCAAATCCCCACCAAAACAAGAACCACCACATCCAACAATCTCATACACTAAACATGCCCTGAAGTCCTGAAGTGTCACATTTACACGTGTCTTAAATACCTCCGGGGATAGTGACTCCATAACCTCCATGGGCAGGCTGCTCCAGTGTTACTTTACTCTCAGTAAAGTAATTCTTCCTTATATCTAATCTAAACCTCCATTGCTGCAACTTCAGACTATTTCCTCTGGTTCTGTCATCATTCACATGTTTTTTTGATGACCACGCATCACAATGTTGAGATGTGACAGTTTAAGCAGGCATAAAAATGGGGATTTTTTCATGATTCTGTGAAATAGTTGCTTATCTAGATGTGTGCAATGTGCAAGAACAGATGATCACAGGTCTTTCTCTGTAGATTGGTTTACCTGGTAACTCGAGTGTTGTGGTAGTGGTGATTTTGTGCTGGACTTAATAGGTAACCATCTTTTTGGTAGGTCTTCTGACAAAATTGGATCTGATTTCTATGGGCCATGTACTTGTCTGTTACAAAACATGGGAAATTTAGATATCAGAGTTATTTTCTTCCATTGAGTAGGCAGCCAGGGTGAGACAATGTAGACAGTGACTTGCCCATCATCTCAGAAAAAAAAAAGTGGTTGCCTTAAGAGTTTGAACAGGGTCTTAAAACTTTTGGTGTGTTTGGTTTTCTTGGGGTCAGGATAAACAGGCTAAAGTTGTTACAATTTATTAATGATGCTAAAGGACATTGACCTAAACTGGATGGGATATATGATGAGAAAACATAGAACAAAACACATTGGACTGATACATATACTACTGAGTATATGTGTCTTTTTATAGTGATGAAGAAATCTCAGAAGATTTGGATCAACATCACTAAAAAGTTTGGATTGCTATACTGATCTTATCTGAATCTTAAGACCAAGCAAGCTGGAAATTGCACAAGAATGGGCTTTCTCACAGTATTTCAGAAAGTTCCAGACAGATCATAAATACTCATGGTATTTTAACAATTCTAGTTCCAGCCCTGGCTTTAACCTGGTAGTACAGAGAGGCACAAGAAGAAAAGTAAGGGGGGTGGGATGGGTGGAGGGATAAAAGTTAACCTTTGAAATATTAAGAATTCTAACATATATCTAACTAAAGGAAACAGTGACTGAAAAGTCTATTCCAAGGATGAGCATAGTTAATAGGAGTTATTTAGTGGAATAATAAAAAAGAAAGGGGCAAAATACCAGCAAACATCTAGGTTAGGAAAACTAAAATTTAAGAGAAAGATGAGTGAAAGAAAAAGAACTTCCTGATAACATTTTCTGTTTAGTTCAAGAGTTGTGACCCAAAGGAAATAGCAAAGGTCTTACAGATTAGGACTTTAAGGGCATAAACCCAAATCCTTTGAAGTTAATAAGGGTCTCGTGATATGTGAATACAATACATACTCTTTGCTGAGTATAATCAGTGTTGCTTAGTACTAGAGAAACTAGACAGATGGCTTCCTTTAGCACGGACATAATTATATTGCATATTTCTTCCACAACTTTTAGCAACAAAAGGTATCATTTTAATGGTTTCCATCCTACCCCTTTTCTTGGAATCACTGTCAACTCTTTTTAGTTGAAGGTTAGTCAGTTGATTTCTAGCAGAATATAGTTACTTAGTTAATAGCTGCTAGTTAAACTATGCTTAACATCTGAGAAAAACAAACAAAAACCAGCTAAGAAAACAAACAAACAAACAAACAAACAAAAAACAACAAAGGAAAGAGCATTTTCCTATGCCTTTAATACAGAATGACTTGAACAATCTGCAGGACCAGAGGGATTTTGAGGATCTCAGTTTAAGACCCCTGAAATACTGTGGCTTTGACTTCTGCTCTGCTCTGTGATTTGTGAGCCTCTAATCCCATGGAGCTGAAGCGCTCAGCAGGATTTACACTGCAGTCCAGAAGAGCTCAGACCAAGCTGGACCTGGGTTTGCCAACATGAACAGATGCAATATTTAGTACTAAAATGGTGCAGGTATCCATAAACATTGCTGCAAACACATACTTTTCTTGACCCTTAGAAAACCTAATTTTTGATCAATTAACTGTGTGAAAGACACGACAGTTTCAGTAATTTATTTCCTTCACCCTTTCCAAGCTCCTGAATGTAAGTAACAGTTCAATGGCACGTCTGTGTGATCCAAGGATGTTCATTCAGTTAAAGGCATAGCTGAATGGCAGACGATTTACTGTTCTTGTTTCTTCATCACGCAACTCAACTTTATCTCATCGTAAGTTAAATGAATTGCTTATGGTGTGTTCTGCAGATGAATCAGCACTAGTAATCTTGCAGCTGGTTTGTATTTGACATACAGGTACAGCATGTTCGCGTGTAATTGCTAGCCAGCTAGCCAGCAATGGATTTTTGGCGGGATCCTCAGGCAGATGTTTTACAGTCAGAAAGTGGTCTTCATAAATTTAGCTGCCCACATTGCCCTCCAGTTCATTCTTATCTGCCATGTGTACCTATAAGGGGCAGATATATTCTTGAGATACCATACTTACTATGAGTTTGTTCATATGAAAGAAAACAACAGACATAACGAAGAAAATAACCCAAGAAGCTGTATTCACAAAGGCTCTGTGCCTTGTATCATGCCACTGCTAGAACTGTAGCACTCAGAAGATAATGTAGGTGATGGCTAATAAACATAAGTGTTTTCCTTTAAAGTATTCTTTTCATTCTCAAGTAATGATTTATTTGTACACTAAAACCTCTATTTAAAAAAAAACAACCCCAAACCAAAACCAAAAAAACAGACAGCTTCTTGATAAATCTGATGATAATCAGATTTCTCATTAAGAATATATAGTGAAGATAATGGAACACCTTGGACTAACAAAGGCCTGTATACATTATACTGCCAATTTTACATTGTTCTAGAGTTGTACAAATACTCTCTCTTTTCTACTTCTAGAGTGATCTTCAAGTGGCATCAGAGAGGGAACCTGGACTAAACCAGAAGCAGGTTTTGTTTTAGGTATTTTACATGTCTACATATTTACATGTCTGAAACAATACTTCCATGCTAGATTAGATATTTAGTTCCTTTCTGTAATCCATAGAGAAAAGAGAAAAAACCTCTCAAAATGAGATTCGCCCCATTTATATCAGATACTTCCTTCAGAAAAGATGAAAATATCTAGGGATGCCTATGTCTCTTTATTCAACTATACAATTTGCCTAGAAGATGAGCTAAGAGAAAGCACCTATTTTTTCAGGCTTCTAAGGATACCTATCAAGTGCCTTCAGACACAGGGTCTAACTCCGCGAGCAGCGAGGAAGGATACGAGAGAGCATCAGTCTGTTAAACTTCATACAACCATAAGATTTGCTTTGCTTTTTAGTCACTGACTTTAAGTAATGGCATTGCCGCAACACAGAAGTGGTCACAGAACAGTAAGTATGTCAGATTCCTACTGTTAGTTCAAAACCAAAGATATATAGAGGTTTTTTCCCCAGTATATATATTTTTTCAAACAACTTCTTTCCACTCCTGATTTTTGCAAATAACTTGTAGAATAATAAGAATCAGACCTTTGTGACTTGCAGTGGTTTCTTTAGACACCATTCAAGCAGAGAAAATCTTAAGTTCTGCCACAATAAATCCTGGTGCTTCTGTTTTTTCTGTCCTCCCCAGTAATTGATTTTCCCTGAAGTTGAAACGGGATAACTGATGCAGAGCATGTTTCCAATTTATCTCATGGAAGAGTTTTGTGAGCATCAAGGTCAGCAGGAGAGAAACATGCAGCTTCTGTCCTATATGTCCCACAGGGCCTCAGATCCCTACCAGTATTCGCAAGCGTGAATCCTTTGTTCAGAGTTAAATTGAATCCAAAATTGTTGCTCAGTCTCTATCAGCAGACCTTTTTACCTTGCTTTTTATTAAACCTTTCACACAGACTTCTTGTCTCTTTCCATCTTCTATTATTTTATTTGGAAACCTGGCAACAATCTGAAAGACTTCCAAATGCGATGTGGTGGACCTGCAATCAGCCATTAAAGCATACCTGTGGTAGCAAGAGCATGACCCTATATGTGCTGGCCTGTTTTAGATCATGCACCACTTTGCTGTGCAAAATTTCAGAGAAGTTCAAAATAGTTTTTATAGATTTTTTTTTTT
>VZTM01040851.1:12661-25276 GCA_013400555.1 Jacana jacana | reverse complement strand
AAGTGGTAAATTCAATACATGAATTTGGAAAGAAATCTCTTCCCCTCCTCGAACTGTAATGCTAACGGACAGATAAAATCTGAAATATTCTTATTTCATGCAGTAATATGTTCCCTGCTATACTGTTTTTATTTTTATTAACTGCTCTTGCCAAGGTTCAAACAAACTGCAGACATTTAAAATATGAATACTGCATTTTGGTCACCTTTTTTTTTTGTCTGTTAAAAAGTGAAATAAATTAATACAGTGAATAAAAAGCTTATCTACAGAAAGGAGGTAAGCTGATAGAGAAGCAAATACTCCATTATTCTTGCAGTTATTTCAAAATGCTTATAATAATAAACACAGTCTTTTTGAAAAACTAGTTGATTTTATTTCAAAAACAAGTCTTTCCAGGAGCCCATTTCATCTTCCTATGCCTTCCTGTTTTATTTTTAAAAAGTAAAAATGAGTTGTGAAATATGTATCTGTATATCTATAAAATGAGAGGCCTCTATTTTTCTTTAAAATATAAAATGAAAAAAAATATTTCACTTATTCCTGTGCCACCTCTATTCATGTTGTAAATTCTTTCCTCTTGTTCATAATCGAATAGGGCCCTAAAAATCCTAATCCTGTAGCATCAATAACCAATATAGTGATATAAGTACCGATGCACTTACGAGACTTCCTGAAATGGGAGCAATAGTAAATTTAAGAATTATTTGTGACCTTCTACAAATTAGTTAGACTTGTACTGAAAATAAATGTAGAGAACTTTGTAATTTTGCTACTAATACTGTATGTCCTACTTAAATAATACATTATGGAAGCCTGTAGTTCCTGTAGAAAATGAAGCTTCAGAAAAATAGCAGTAACCAGTAAAATCCAAAAAGGAAAACCAATTAATGTAAATTATATGGTTCTTTAACTATAACTGCTGCATTTTAGTGGCAGACTTCCAGTTTGGAAGAAAAGTCAGACTGCCTCTTCCAAGGATTTGGTTTTATTAGTACAAGAATACAGCTACATCTCAATGCAACTAATGCCAGCCCACTATTTTGACACAATCAAGGTAAGACACATCTGATTTACTATGAAATGGTACAGGAAAGGTTACCTATATATACACAGGCCAGTTTTACTTACTTGACAGTCAGTACCTTGTCTTTAATACCTGCTTTTACCTCAGGGTTGCATGTATATTTTACTTAATCCAAATAAAATATCCATATTTTTTTAATATTGAAGACAAGGCCTGAATATAGTTGACGAGCTACATTAAATAGTTAATGAATATAATTAATTCTTAGCATTGCCTAAGTATTCCAAGTAAAAGTCTCATCAAGAAGTAAATACTGCAAGACTCTGACTTCACAATATGGCTACTGTTACAGTAGTTTAAATGGAATTCCAGTAGGTCAAAGTTTCCTCTGGTACATCTATTTTTTTTTTTCATGTTCTAATTTCAACAATATTTCTTAAGAGATTTTTTTTTAAAGTATCCTCCTGGACCAATTCATCTGCAATTTGCTATACTTTGTATGTTTAAAAGCCCCCACATGTTTAAGCTGCAAGAAAAAAATTCTGGACACATCTATAAAAAGGTAATATAATTCAAAACAGCTGCATATAACGTGTCATTATACAAACTGATACCATATTTTACCCCCATTTTTTGTTTTATACTGTTAATCTTCAGTTCTAACTGTAAATGTTTCATCTGAAGAGCAAAATTAATTGTACCTGAGAATAAAGCTACTTCTGACTATACTGAAATGTCAAAACTGTTATATTATTGTTTTATCATACAGCTATTTCTTGCATTCTAAAATATAGTATTACTGTTGAAAGTAAGTTATCTGATAAGAATTATGAGTGTACATTTACATTTAAATGTGATTATTTATATTCTGTGGTAATGTGTCAGATACAGAGCTAGAAAAAAAATCTATAAATCATTTAAGTCAAATGTTTGGTGTTCAAAAGACTTATGTTAGCCATTCAAACTACAACATTTTTCCTAAATTATTAGTTCTTAAAAAGTATCTGTCTCTCTGCAATCTGAACTATGATTTGTCCAAAGAGTTATGGGTTAACTACTTGACATCAGGAAAGTGTTATTTAAACTTTGTGATTTGTCTTTTCTACGATTATCCAACCTTAGGAAAGACCTCTTCATGTTTCTGCTCAAACCATCTACAAAATTGCTATTGGCTTCAGTGCTTCAGAATTATAACAATTTAATCCCAAAATTACCTTTCTCTCTTGAAGAAATTAACTGTGGCTTCTGGAGTGAAACTAACTTTTCATATGCTTTTTAATGAAGGTTGAATTTCTCTTATTTACTCATATTGCCAGATCTGGTGGAAATTATTAAGACAATGTAAAGTTAATGATGGTCTCTTTTTCAGGAAACTGTACTAACTGGAGACCAAAATATTCTGCTGCTAGCTCAATCTGCCTTTTTCAGATGTTTCTTCTCAGCAGAATCTCACGCCCCAGTGAGCATCACTGCTGGCACGTTTTACCACCACGTCTTCATGGTCTTCAGTGCTCTGGTGCAAAGCTGGTAATTCTCAGGACCTGTGGCTCATGAAGTATCCTCACAGTGCATCAGGTTTTCTCCTACATGTTGATCCGGGACCGGATGGGTTACACCCAAGAGTGCTGAAAGAGATGGCAGATGTGCTGGCCAAGCCTCTCTCCATCATCTTTCTTAAGTTGTGGCTGACTGGAGAGGTCCCAATGGACTGGAAGGTGCCAAATGTAACGCCCATCTATAAGAAGGACAGAAGGGAAAATCCAGCAAACTATAGACCTGTCAGTCTGACCTCGATACCAGGAAAGATTATGGAACAGATCATCTTGAGTGCTATCACTAGCCATGTAATGAGCAACCAGGGGATCAGGCCTAGTCAGCATGGGATTATGAAAGGCAGGTCCTGCCTGACGAACCTGATCTCCTTCTATGATAAGATGACCCGATTGTTGGATGGGGGGAAGACTGTGGATATAATATATCTGGACCTTAGAAAAGCATTTGACACTGTCCCCCACCACATTCTCATGGAAANCGGGCGGCTGAACATGAGCCAGCAGTGTGCCCAGGTGGCCAAGAAGGCCAATGGCATCCTGGCTTGCATAAAGAATAGTGTGACCAGCAGAAGTAGGGAGGTGATTGTCCCCCTGTACTCAGCACTGGTGAGGCCACACCTTGAGTCTTGTGTCCAGTTCTGGGCACCTCAGCACAAGAGAGATATCAAGGTGTTGGAGTGAGTGCAGAGGAGTGCAACAAAACTGGTGAGAGGCCTGGAGGATAAGTCTTATGAGGATCGATTGAGGGAGTTGGGGTTGTTTAGTCTGAGGAAGAGGAGGCTGAGGGGAGACCTCATCACTCTCTACAACTGCTTGAAAGAACATTGTAGAGAGGTTGGTGCTGGTCTCTTCTCACGGGCAATTAGTGATAGAACGAGAGGGAATGGCTGCAAGCTGCAGCAGGGTAGGTTTAGGCTTGACATTAGGAAAAAATTTTTCACAGAGAGAGTGGTCAGTCATTGGAATCAGCTGCCCAGGGAGGTGGTGGAGTCACCATCCCTGACTGTGTTTAAGAGTCGATTGGATGTGGTGTTGAGGGATCTGGTGTAGGGCAGAATTTGTAGAGTAGGGGCTGATGGCTGGACTTGATGATCCCAAGGGTCTTTTCCAACCTATATGATTCTATGATTCTATCCCATATGAGACACAGGAAGAAAGGTGAGATATTGTGCAAAACCTGGATTTTCAGCCCCATTTTCATCCCTATCTGAGAGGGATCTTTTCCCCTGTCTTTCTCCTGTCTCTAAACCAACTATAAATCTCCCTTTGTGTACTGAAACCCAGGCGTGTGGTCTCAGCATGTGCCAAACTGTAAATAGCCTTGTGAGATAGGGTGGACTTACAAATTTCTTGTATATTCTCCCACAGAAGACATTGAGCAAGAGGTTCAGTTTCGGTCTACTCCACTCATCTCTACTGATATCAAGGAAATGTTCCATTGCCCAATGAAACATGGCAAATATGGCACAACAAGTCTTCATTCTGCTGATTGCTTGGTTATCTGTCAGGAGAAAGACTATTTGTACCTGAAGGACTGTTTGTAACAAGCCCTCTGCTAATTCTTGCCATAAAACTAAACAAAATGCAATCTAAATAAATATTTAACTAAAAAACCCAAAACAAACAAACAAACAAAAACACACCAAAAAAATTGTGTTTAACTAAATACAAAGTGAGTTTTTCCTCTCAAAGTTTTGTTTAATATTAGGGGTGGAAGGATTTTATGTATGTCTATATATATAAAGAACACCTAAGGGAAAAGAGTCCAGCAACTCTAAATCATGATATAGACAAACCATGTACTCAAGTTAATCATCACACACTGGCACAGACACACATCCTTTTGTTCTCTGCTCTCACATTCCGAGATGGATCCTGTATGGATTTTGCTCACAAGAAATATTAAAGTAGTAAACTTTTTTTTTTCCCCTCCACATTCCTCCAGACCCATAAATAGGGTGGCAAGTAAGAGAAGTGTATGTCAGAAAGGCTCCAGCTGTTCCCCACACTCAGTGCTCATTCCTTTTCCAGCGTACTCCTCACCCAATTTTCTCTATTCAAAACACACAATAAAAATACCAACTAAAGCGAACAAAATTTCTCACGGAGGCTTATATGCCTTCATCTCACACTCTTCTTGCTGCCACACCCTCGTGCAGCCCTTTTCTACTTCATCCGTAAAATGCACACAACACTGGTGTACAAAGAGCAGCTCTCTCGCAAACACAGCCCAGCACCGCTGCCAGCTTGTCTTTTGGCCCTCACAACCCACCAAAGTCTGGTTTTAAGTGGCCAGTCACTCTTGTCAATGCTGGTTTAATTTTTTTTTAAACTCAGTTATATCTATGAGGCCTCCGGCCTCAGTTTCCCACACCCTTTATAAGCACTTTTTCTACCAGGCAGCCCTTGATTTCTGACTGCCACCTCCTCTTCCTCTGCACCTATCAGCATTTATTCCAAATGAAAGATATACAGAAGGAGGAGTGCCAGCTGAAACATATCTATGTGAAATGTCCATGGAGAGCACGGCTTTAACCTAAACTTCAGAATCCTAAAGATGTCTGTCTTCCTTTGCTACACACTTTTGAATCCTGGGTGCATGTCCCATTGAGGCACATGAGAACGCCTGAGAAATACCACACTTTCAAATGACCCAGGGCTGGTTTAATTTTCTTTCTCACCCTTGGTAAGGGCTAGCACTAGACTCCTGAGCTCAGGTCACATTCATACACGAAGTAACGTGTGTTGTTATCTACCAACACGTGGGGGAAAAACGGTAAATATGGCAAAGAGGATGGACTTCTTGGGTGACAAATTTCTGCACTAGTCTGCTATAGCCTGGCAGCTTGTACAGACCCAGGCAGCCAGCACCATCTGCCAGACATTGCTGACTTAGACATCTGCCTGGTACAGATGCTGGTCCTTGCTGCTCCTTGCAGCTCATGCAGGGCTCTGCTTCAGAGGACATGTACACATATATTTACCCTGTGGATTCCTTTCAGGAGCCAAGGTTATAAATATTCCCCTTGCAGAAAGTCCAAAGGTCTGGCTTGGAACCAGAGCTGACCAGCATCCAGGGATGTGACTCAGACTGTCAGGAGAAGCAGAGACTCCTACTCAGGCCTGTGTGCAGCAGAAACCGTGGGGGTGGGGATGTTGAGATTTTGTAATTAAAAGCTATTCTTAGAGCACTTGGTCAGAGGCAAAGTTATGAGTTGTTAAGTGACAACATGTTGTCCCAGCAACCATGAAAGCTGTAACGGTTGTGCAAGACAAACACTTTTGCTTCCATAGCTACTCCAGGCTGTGGGCAAAGGACAGTATCCAGAAGTCATCCTCTGAAGACCTATATTCACAGTGGTACTTCAGAAGCCACTGGTGGCACTAAGCAGAGTTTAAAATTGTGAATTCAACGGGGTCTAGGTTGTGGCTGCACCAACCCACAGCTGAAGCATCTNAGCAGAGTTTAAAATTGTGAATTCAATGGGGTGAATTCAATGTGAATTCAATGCTGAAGCATCCGTGAAAAATCCTGTCCATTGCTGGCCACCACAAAAGCCCACTGAACTGAGACCTCCAGCACAGACGGTGCAGCTTGATCTAATGAGGGAAAATGTAGAAGGCGGCACACAGTGTACGGAGTGGTGCTGAGTGGTTTTGATATGTCTGCAGTGTTCCTTGAGGAAGGGTTGGTTACAGGACTCTTGAATATGAGGTCATTCTAACCTGAAATTTGATAGTGTGTCAAGAGGGTACCTCAGGATCCAGATGATCTTGAGTTTGCTGTCTCTTTCTGTCGACATTTGCATAAAACCGAGCTCAGTGTTTCCCTCAAATGCTCAGTGTGCCAGAGTAATTTAGGCAGACAGTGAACTTGGCCCACCAAAGCTGCAAGGAGGTACTAAACTAGCACAGACCTGTTTACCATGCCAGGTCAATGTTCTCCAGCTCTGAGGCCAGCTGGCACCGTCCTACCACAGCCATACTCTTAAATATGCTGTCCAAAGAGAGTAGCTGCATCCAAACTGCCTATGCAGAATTACTGCTGGGCCAGGTTTAACTCCAACACTACATCCAAGAATTGTACTGGAAAACTTTTAGTTGACCTGCAACAAAATGGCTCTGAAAAATTTAGCTATATGGATAAATGATAACCAGGGCCTGTGCTTCTGTCCTTACTTTGCTAACATTGACATAAACTGGTGCTGGGACCACAGTGATGTGTTAATGCTCACTTATTCTCCCAGCACTCCTGTGTGGCAGAGAAATACTACTCAACCATTTTCTTCATTAGGGCCTGAGGTAAATAATTTAGGACTGATGTACACAATCACATTGGTTAAAGGAACAGTCTTTGCTTTGCTTCTTATTCTGCTATCTGCTCTCTCAAGGATCCTCTCTCCTTTTTGTTTTGAGCAGAAACTATTTAAAAGTTTTTCTCATTTTTCTCAATGCTACTGAAAGGTCAACCTTTATTCCCACCAACATACTGATGATTTCTATCACAATTGGTGAATATCTCAGTAAGCAGCTTATGGTCGTAGAATCATAGAATGGCTTGAATTTGAAGGCACCTTATAGATCATCTAGTTCAAATCCCTTCCATTAGACCAAGTTACTTCATAATAAGTCACATTTTTCCTGGAATCTGTTTTCCACTGATAAGCAATGTAAAAAGTTAATGCTGCATAGGGAAGCAACATGCTGAGATATTTCTTGTCACTGTTGACCTCCTGAATGTTGGTTTTGCTTTTGGTTCTACCATTATAACAAACATTTTTTTCAATGAGGAGGGCACTATTTTTCTTCTACATATTTCTTACAGTATGACAGGGTTCATGTCTCTGAAAAGGATATTTCAAAGCAGTAATGCAAATGATATTAATTTGACCCCATTCTTATGTTGGTAAATTCACACACACAAAACGAATAGTTTACAGCATTTACAAAGTAACCCTTTCTTTAAAGTCCCATATAAAAGGCACAAAAAAGAAAAGGAGAAATGAAAACGCACAAAAAGTTAAAATTATTTAAAAGTACTGAAATAAAATTCTCTTTCTACATTGTCATTGTTCATTACTCTCATTAATTTGTCTTTTTCTAAGATACTTGTAGTTACAATATGAAAGACCACAGATATTTCTTTCTCTGCGACTCATTTATATTTTTCATATGTATCCAAGGCACTATTTTCTGAATGTACAATTGAAAATTGAAAAAAAAAAAAAAATGAGGTTACTGGGAGTTTAACATGGTGTAAAATTGAAAACTCAGCTCTAACTCATATTCTCTTCACCTCACTCCACCCTTCCAAAAGAAAAAAAATCAGGATAAAGTGAGTTTAGTTTGACATCTCAGCTGGTTTGTTACTGCCTATGTTAAATTTGGGGGAAAAAAATGCTGAATTCACAGGCTTTGATAAAACAGTCATTTATTTCCCTGTCAGATATAATGAAAGTCGAATGAAACAGTCAGTTACAAACATACACAAAAGTATACTCTAAAGCTCAACACGAACACTCACATCACAGAGGGTCTGAACAGCAGTAAAGTCACGTAAAGTTATTGAAAAAAGTGCCTTAATTTACAACAGATTTTTGTTTTAACCAACAGCTGAGGACATATCAATGATTAACTTACAGGCTGGGTGCTCTTAGGTCTGAAGAACTTCAAACTTGTTGAGGTATCTGGAAAACATGTCAGATGCTACCTATCCTCTCCGTCCCCAAAGGATACGGACAACTACATATTGTGGTTGCACTAAAAACATTGCAGCTTCCTGAGTGATCTCAAGATCTCACTCTTGACAGAACAGTCAAGGGAAGTGGATGAATTTCTCTGCGCATGCTGAAGTACAGAAGAACGAATGTCCTGTCTGAACTTTAGTTTGATGAAGAAGAAAAGGTTGGGTGCAAAAAAACTCCATAATTTTTGTTCATAAGTATTTGGTATTCAAGATACTAGCAAACTCACTGTACTGAGCATTTATGGCACTGCATAATAGTAATGGGAATACTGGAACTGTTGTGGTATCTGTGCAGTCCACATAATGTGATGATTGTCATTTTAGGCTTTATAGTGGGGTTGTCTCTGTGGACATATGTAAGTATGCGCACATTTATGTATGGTTTTAAACCTAGCACATATGTATGTTTATGTACATGTGCATGTGTGTATGTATGTATGGTAAAATCTTCCACCATCTTTTTAAAGCCATTTTGCATAATCTAAGAAGTATCTCTTTAACCACCCAGTGACAGTGTGTGATGCATTCTCCTGAATCACGGGAACTACCTGCTGCCAGATCATCAGCCTTGCACCAAGCTGACAGCAGGGGTGAAGTAGAAAAGGGAGCTTACAGTGCAGTAGGTGATTGCTGCTCCTTGATTTCCACACTGGGAAGAAAGGTAGATGTTCACACATGATTTATAATCTGGCTCAGGTTTTGTGTTGCTCCTCATTTGCATTTAGGTAGGTGATTATGAATTAAGGCCCCCATTCAACCTTTCTTTGTTCACTTTGGTATCTTCTCCCTTTGTGTAATGAAGGTTCTGGTAGAATAATAGAGGATGAGTGTAATCTTTCATCATAGTGGTATGCAGGAATTCAAATGCAAGCATTTAAATGCAACATAACAAACAGATCTAGAATTCAACAGAAATATCTTAATGTTTAAATAAATTAAAGTGGTTTGTCTTTTTCTTCTTTTATATTTTTCTTTTTTAACTGCTGATCCTTTTAAAGAAAGCCACTCAACAATTCCATTTGGATAAAACTTTACTAGGCAAACTTAATCTCTTCCGTTGGGCCAGCATAATCCAAAACGGCTTGCGAGAAAGGCTCACAATATTCCTTAGGCAGAGGAAAGAAAGCCTCAAGATTTAAGTTGCATAAGATTTCACTGATAATAGAATCTTTGGTATTTGGTAATGAAAAAAAAATCTAAGGCATAAATCGTTGACTTTGTCAACATCTAGTACAGGCTGATGATTGCAAGAAAAGATAAAAGCTCTGATAAATGTTTTGTTATTTATAAACGTAGTAGGCATGGTTAGGAGTTCTTTAATTAAAGATTTAGTGCTTTCAGTCCCAGGCCTCTTGCCCTTCTCTCCAGAGATGCAGATGCATCTAAAACCCATATAAAGTCAAACATCCCTGCCTGGTTTTAAATTTAACATAGCTGCCTAGTCAGGCTATTGGTCTTTGTCAGATAGCGGGTTACATCCACATTTGCTGAGCTTCCAGATAAAACAACAGTATAGTGCTGAAGCCTCCTTAACTACAAAGAATTAGTACACATTAACATTGTTATTTTTAGAACTAGGCAAATACTGGAAACAATTACTGCCTTAAATTTCTCATTATAAATAGCACAGCCTAGTTTCTTTCCAACATAAACCATAAGCAATTGTAAATATCATCACAAAGCACCATCAGAAAGGGGAAAACTCTTGTACTAGCACTGAGGACCTGGGAAGGAGGATTACATTTCAAATTCTGCCGTTTACTTCCTATGTGAGCAAAGGCAAGTGATTTTACCTTGTTCCCAAGACAAATACAATTTCGCATTAGTCATTAGTCCAGCCGGGGTATCAGGGGATTAGAATTGCAGAGTATCCTGAGACCCCTGCATCTCACAGCAGAAGTGGCTCCTCTGGAGATGTAGCACCATAACGTACCTGAGCAGCACTCGGGAGTGTTCCCACACTGCAGACTAAAAGTAGAGATCTCTTTCATAAAACTTACAGGTTTGTTTTGGAGGCTCAAGAATCATTGTACTGGACTTCCTATCACTCATGAACAGGTGTTACCTAGAACAGCTGCAAGTATTTGAGATACCCTCTGATGCTCATGGCAATAAAGAATTTACTTAAGGAATTTCACCCACAGCACAGTACATGTCCAAATTCTGAGCACCAATAACAACTTTGCTGTGACTCCAGCTTTCTGTTAGTAAAACACATCAAACACCTCAGACACAACTGGTTGAAGTGTAAATAGAAAAGCTCCTGATTGCTGGAGTATTTCAGATACCCCAACACCAAACACATAGCTCAGGGCATCCCATTGCAAATCCACTGTAGCTCATGTCAGACACTTACTATGGAGCTGGTAACCAGTCCTGCCTTTCTGATAGACAGGGCCAGGAATGAGGACCTGTATGAGAAATGAAAATACCTGTCTTTACTTCAGCAGCACCTAATTACTGATACCAATTCACAAGCCTAAAGTTGCCTGACCCATCCAAACATCCCCACTGCCAGCAGAAAGTTCCCTCTTTTCCCAATAGATGATGGATTTCATTGTATTCTGCCTTTAAACAAGTCTTGTCACAAAAGGAATTGATCTTTTTTTGCTGTTCCCTGCCCTACTTTTCTCCTCAGAAACTGCTGCTGCCACTATGGTGCCCAAATCACAAGAAGACATGACATTTCCCCTCAAAGACTTACCTTCTGCTTCAGATCCCTCTTCAAGGGATGATTGGACTCCCCAGTTTATAGCAGGAGTCAGAAGTTACCTTAGAACTTGCTTAATTGTCAGCCTCTTCATACACAGATATTGCCAGCCAACAACTGAGCATAGGTACTGCTGAGACAGTCTGTCAAGTTCTTGCTTCCTGCTCACCATGGTTAAGAGAAGACACTATAGTTAAAGACTCTACTGGCAGGATGCTGTTTGAAAGTAAGACCTCAGTTTAGATATCACCATGTAGCCGTAATCTGTGAGTATCAATGTTCTCTATATTACAATCTGTGGAGATTAGGTCAATACATTGAGTGGATCTTGGAGAAAAACTCTTCTCATGCAAAAGTAAACACATGATGTAGACACATACCTATGGTGGGATTCAGAACTCTAAGAAGAAACCTAGTGCCATTTGAGACACCGTAAGTTATCCAGTCTATCTGCGTAGTGCCAGTAGATATGACATCATGCCTATAGGAGACTCATTTCCTTTATGAAAAGCAGCTAGATAATAGGTACAATAATGTATAGCACCCAAATTAAAGAAATGTATACCTACAATAAGATCAAAACCTATGCTTTATACCTATACATTCTATAACCCATATAAGGAAATATGTACTAATATATTAAATGAACTTAATCCTATCTCTAAATCTATGTGGTTTAATTTCAAACAAAATCCTGTCCAAAGTGCTAGTTCTGCTCTCCTGGCAGAAAGGTACTTTGATTTCAGTCCAACACAGTTCCGTAGTATTGATCTATTGAGCTGTGCAGGAGAAATTCAGGAACTAAGAAATTTGTTTAATATAAATGAAGTGTGCTGTGGATGTGTCAAAATGTAGAAACTGTCCCAGAAAGATCTTGTGAAGAAGTGCATTGGTTGAAAGGGGATGCCAGGTGGAGGAAGGATATTTTAGTTCAACTACATTACTTGGACAGTTTGAAAAAACTGTTTATGGTTAGCAATGAAGCGAGTGGGTAACCATGCCAACACATTAAATGTTGCTGTAAATGCGACAAAAACGATCTGTCACTATAGCCAGTAAAAATTACATTTTAATTTCTTAATGTACTTAAAATGGTAGAAAATGAATATGCTAATTTGAAAAGTAAAGTGTAAAAGACAAGATAAAGACTGATTCTTCTAAGCTGTCCTCAGCTGTTCCTGAAAGTCCTGTCACCACGCTTGTCATGGGCAACGCTGGAACAAAGCACTAATGCTGGGTTCTGACGTTAGCAATAAAGAACTCTCTGCTGCCTAAGAAAACCTCTGACTTTCTCAAATAATTTTAGTGCTGCTGGTCAGAAATTAACCAAGTAAGGGTAACAGTTCCCAACAGAGGACTTAGCTAAATTCAGTTTAATTTGGTGGGTCAACACCATCATGGTCACATTCTGATCCCAGAGGTTTTACTCAGGTGAGGTGGGACTGAGCCAGCATGACTTGTCTTGGCAGTTCTGAACTTGAGATGTCTCCTGCTTGCCCTGAAGGAGCTGGTGAGCTCTGTCTCTCCTTTACTAACTTTCCATTCTGGAGGCTGCAGTTGTGAATTGTTTGTTAACTGTTTG
>VZTM01040851.1:0-10856 GCA_013400555.1 Jacana jacana | reverse complement strand
GCACATGCAGTGTGATTACTGACAAACATATTTTTTTAGGAGTATGGTCTTTATGTTGCACTTCCCACCCTTCTTCCCTTTCTTATTGGTACCTCAGAATCTGTGGTTGAAAGTCCAAAGAGCACCAACACTTCCTACATACTCAGGTGTAGCGTAACTGAGGGTGGGCAGCATTTCCTTCTACAGGTAAAAAGATGTATGTAGATCTAATGAATAAATAGCCGTAGGATCATAGAATCATAGATTTGTTAAGGTTGGAAGAGACCCTTAGGATCATTGAGTCAAACCATCAGCCCTGCTTTACAAAGTTCTCCCAATAAGCACGTAGGACAATACTTTTCAGAAAGGTATAGTTGTTGAGAAGGAAGATCTCTTGCATTAATTTCTGCTTTGAGGACAATTTAAATGGCTACCTGCAGTATAAATGCTTCTACTTTTTTAAGGCACTAATTCATTAAACATGCATTAGATTTCTGATGATTTAGAAGTGAAAAAATGTTTTCAGTTGTTGGTGTTCTGTTTTGTTAAAAAAGGCACTTCAAAAGAAGAAGGAAGATGAAGTGAAAGATCAACTCCAGGGACAATGACAGCTGTCCCTGAAATATTCAGATGTAATTTTATTTACCTTGGGCTACATCAGTATGAAACCAAAACTATGCAGTCACTTGAGGTTCAATGGTTCAAAATAATTTTCCAGTAATAAACTCCCTGAAATTTTAGGAAATTCTGGAGACTTCTGTTCAGGCTCATTCTTAGCTTGAACACAGAGGTGAGTTCAACTTCAAATGAATCAATTTATTCAGAGAGTTCCATTAGAATCTGACAGTTAAAATTATCCAGATTCATTAACAGAGACAATAACGGTCAGTAATTCAAAGGGGTAGAAAGCAAAATATCTGGCTTTCCAACTAAGCTACATTAAGATCTAATAAACACTGCCAAGAAGGTATCCAGATTGCTAATCAAAATAAATCTGAGGATTACTCTGTTCTACAGGGTTTTAAAGGAAATAAGTCTCTTCAATTCCAAGTCCGCATTAAAGCATTATTTTGTGCTACAGCTCACTGTCCTTTAGTTTCACAGGACACCTTCTAAGTGGCCTTCTAAGCTGTAGCCTGCTGACTGGGGACACTGACAGATCCTGGCATTGGCAGAGACAGTTGCTGTGTGTTCCCTTGAAGGAGGTCCAGCTGAGGGGCATGTATAATCTCCTGTCTCTCCCCCAGAACATCATGCCTTGGGCCTCCCTACAGCAGGATGTTACTTTGTGTTTATTTAATAACATCCTCCTTTCCAGCCTCCAAGAAAGGAGGTCTTGGGACTAGCACATTATCCTATAGCTCAGGAGGGTTGGATTTAATTTGCTTGATTCACTACAGGCTTTCTGTTTGACCTGGAGCTAATCACTTTGGACTAAGGCCACAAGGGGATTTAGGTAGAACCCAGGTCCTTGCCGCTCTTGCTTATCCAATACCTAATTTTCTGCTGGTTGGCATGTGCAAAATTGCCTCAGCCCTGATTAGAGCCAGGCAACTTTTATGGAAGAATTCTTTGTTTGCTCAGAAATGCACTTTCGTGTTGATGGAAACTATCTGCAAATTTGTACCAGATTTGGCCAATTGTTTCAGCCAAAAAAAAATATTGGAAATGTCAAGATGATTTGTTTGAACATTTTTAAGGAAAATATTTTTGAAGCTGTTCCATTTTGAATAAATAATCAAATATTCGGTGAAGTAAAACTAGAGCCTGACTCACCCTCATCTTAGGTAAGAACCCTAAAAAGAGTTCACTTCTTGCTTACTCTCAGTAACATCTGAAGGGGAAAAAAGGAACCATTTCTAGAAGAGAGACCAAACATGTCTAACAGTGTAGTGACTCAGAGTTCTCTATGAGTAAGGACGAACTTTAACCTTTTTTTATGATTGGACAGACAGAAGATGTTAAAACTGGCAACACTTTCTAGGCAAAAGCCTAAAGCGTTGGTCCATTAAGAGCAAAGTTGCTCTTTCATGTCGACAAGATGGTCTAGGGATATTATTTCCAATTAACATTCCAAAATAGAGTTTAACATCTGTTTTTTAGATATAAGACTATGGGTAGAGGCCAGATTTTTCACCAAAATTCTTATTGTTCTCACTTGAATCAGATAATTAGATTCTGATAGTTCGGGTTGTTTCTAGTCAGGCACTTTCTTTATCACTTTTCTACACAGTATGGGTGCCTTATTCAGAGCTGGAATGAACGGATGGAATGAACGGATTGAATTAAGTGTGAAAAGTAACTATTGTATTTTTTTAAGTCCCTCTGGAAATTTATGCAGTTGGTTGGTTTCTTTTGTGTCAGTTTTCTGCTTATAACTTCCTCATCTCCCGAACATGCTGTATGTTCTTATGAAGCTTAAGGAGAATCATAACTTATATGTTGATTGCCAGTATATTTAAGGCACAACTAATTCACTTAAACCCAGGTGCCCAGTGGTATTTGAGATGACCAGGCATATCTTCCTGGCTTCTAGCTTCTGCTAGGAAGAATTTGGACTTTCTGTGGGAACCAAGTCTGTCATCCCAATACAGAGGTACTGCATTCCCAAGCATGTCTCAGATACAACTGAATTGAACTTTAAAATCCTTCAGGGTTTTTCTTCAGTGGGATTCTGGCATTCAAAGAAAAAGTTCTTACTAGCACTGTCTAACTTCTAAAGAAAAAAATAATACCCCTAAATGCTCTGGAGGTCTGCAAACAATCTATGTGTTAGACAATCTAAGCTCTGTTCGTCAAATAGTTTTAACTCATTGTAAAAGCCAGAAGGTCATTGCTTTATTCTGAAGAGACTAACAGGCGATAAAGGGGCAGGGGGAAGGCCAAATTATTGCCTTCAGTTTATATCAGAAAAGTTTGGGGCTGACTCCTGTGCAAAAGCATAGTAGTTCTTTTACCTTCCTCGTAGCTAGTTCTCCCATGTTATAAGTATAGAATTTTTACTGTGCAGGATCATCTTTAGAATTTGGTTATCTCTTGTTCAGTGTAAAAAACACATTTTTTAAACTGAAGAATAAGATAAAGATTTAGCCTGACATTCAAACTTTCTATATTTCAGTGGAAATTGAGAAATTAGTTATGTCATGTAAAAGTAAACTGTCTTTAAGTTTCTTAGTTCCTTGGTTACTTAATTCTTTTACATTTTTTCCATTTTCACAATTTTTGTTAGCTGGAAGTCTATGATTCCTTCCTGTTTAAGTATATCTAGTCTTAGAATGCATGGACATACATATGTGTATGCGTATATGTGTGTGTGCACATGCGTGTGTATGTGTGATGGCCCTCCTCTGTTGCATGGCTCCCAGTAAAGTAGAAGGATGGTATGAACACTGATAGGTTGAATGAGCTTTAGAAGTTGCAGGACCTGATTTCCGGTCCCTGGCTCGGAGTGATTTATATTCTAATCATGTCTGTTGTCTCCAGCACATGGATCCAATGAAGTGTGAGATGCTCTGCCTATAAAAATGTAGGAGTAAAAACATACAGTACATTTTTCCATTTCTTAATAAAGTTCAACAGGCATCTGTGTGGAGAACATGCAACACTCAGGCTACTTATGTGTAAATGTGGTCTCTCTCAGTGACTTCTGTTAGCTCATAAACCTCATTTATCTACACCCAGTAAGTTATATTTAATGAAAACTTCATTCTGAGTGAACCCGTTATGGGCTGGTTTTCCATAGCTGACAATTTCATATTTTTTTTCCTAATTTTAAAAGCACTCAAAACTCCATAACTTAATCACAGCTTTCTGACTTAAGATAAAGCTTGATGGATACCTTTTTTCCACCAAGTAGTAACAATCCTTTAAAATTCAGTTAACTTTCTTTGAATTCACTGAATCATTTCGTTTGTCATAACACAGTCTTTTATAACCTTTTGTGTATAAATAGGGAAAATTAATTGCTTCTGGCAACATCAAAGTGTTATTTCACTATACATTTAATCATTAGCTTTAAATGCTCCCAAACTAATGTTCCAAGACATTGCGAAGAGGTAATAAGTTCAAAGCAATATGAAACATAAAGCAGGACTCCAGAGTGAGTTGAAAGGATTTTCTTTAAACACATAAGAGCTTTCAAACCCATTGTACAAAACTGTAGGAATTTTGGCCAGAACTAAAAGAAGAGTCGTACTCCCATATTCGAATGAATTACCAGATCTGCTAGATACTGTATGCCCTTCTGAACTCAAACAATCCGTCTCCAAGAAATAAAAATTACAAAAATAAGCTTAATTGATTCTGATACATGTCAGAAGTTGGCCTCGTGACATATTAATGAAGCTGATGAATGGCATACATTCTTAATATGAAGTCTTGCAAAACTCATGAGTTTCACAGCATTATTAATAGCAGGAACTTAAAATAGTGACTTTTCTTTTACATGTTCAAACTTCTTTTGTTTTCCTTCTAGCAAATGTTTAGGTCAAATTGTTTATGATGACACAGATTTCTGCGAAGAGTTTTATTTTGAAGGAGTTATTTCTCCAAACCGTGTCATTAGCCCTCAAAATGTCTGTGCACTTGGATCCCAGACACTCTGAATGTCTTGGAGAAATGCTTGTGTCCTGGGGAGAGTCACAACAAGGTGTGAGACATTTACAAGTAATTTAATAATCTTAAGAGACAACAGTACAACAAAAGTGAGGCATAAGAAAGTCTCGTGCACTTATTTTGAGGAGATTTAATGTCTGCTACATTTAATGGCTGCCGATGTCTTTCCTACATCAAATTTGGATCATGACTGTAATGGGTTGGCCTTAGCTGACCACCAGGCACCCACCAAGCTGCTCTGTCCCTCCCCTCCTGAGCAGGACAGGGAGGGGAGAAAATAAGATGGAAAAAACTCATGGGTCAACATATAGGTGGTTTAATAAAACAAAAGCGAAGATTGCATAAGGAAGCAACAGAAAACAAAAAGATTTATTCTCTAATTCCCATCAGCAGACAATGTTCAAGCACTTCTTGGTTAGAAGGTCTTCAGTATGAGTAGCAGTTGTTCCAGAAGACAAACATCATCATAACGAATGCCTCCTTTCCTCTTCCTGTCTCTTGGCTTTTATTGTTCAGCAAATGCCATATGGTATGGAATATCCCTTTAGGGAGGTTGGATCAGCTGTCCTGGCTGTGTCCCCTCCTAGGATCTTGCCCACCCCTATCTTGCTGGTGAGGGAGCAATGTTGTAGAGACAGCCTTGACGCTGTGCAAGCGCTGCTTAGCAGTAGCCAAAGCACTGCTGTGTTACCAATACCTTTCTAGCTGCCAATACAAAGCACAGCAGTACCAGGGCTATGTTGGGGAAAAATAACTCCATCTCAGTCAGACCCAATACAGTGACCATTATGTTCTTCCACACTGGTTTCAATCTTCATCCATAATTGGTAAACTGAGCAGCAAGATCAGGGCTGTCACTTTTTTGTCCAAGTTCCCATGCCAAACTGCACATGCGTGACTTCGATGCTGCATTTGATGTTGCATAAAAGGGAACTTCATGAGGGCATTTCAGTGACATTGCTTCCCTGTGCACTTTTCCCAAATGCTGCTCACCTTTTGGAAGCTGAAGAGCACCTGTTCTCTTACTGGGCATCCTTTGGAGGTGCAGAGGGGGAGAAATAATTTGCCCGCTGATTTTTAGCCCTTGTACTTGAGATGCATAATAAACACATGCCGTAAGCCCTTTAGAGAAATATCCTACTATTAATTAAAGGATAATCAAGAGCTAAAGGAAATTCTCTTTCCCTTGGCTTAGCCAGTTCAGTTCTTATTGTTTTAAATCAAGAAATAAATCTAAAACTAAAACATTCTCTATATAAATCTGCAGAAGATCATCTGAGATAGACAGCAGCACATATGTTTATAGTTGAAAATCTGGCAGCCAGAAGATGTAACAACTGATGGTCAAGATGTTCTGGTTCAGAGCTGGAAAGTAAATAATTCCTGAGAGGAAGGATTCTACAGTTCTGGGCAGCTGATCCGGTAATAAAATAAATAAGCAATAAAATCCACTTCCTGTTTTGAGAGTTCACATTTCATACTGGCAAAATTCTCCTATTAAATTCAATTTCATGCTTCCATAAATAAACCTGGCACCTTTTTAAACACTTTTCCATCTGTTTTACAACTAGAAGTGTATTATTTAATGCACTCTTGGGATTCACACCAATGGGAAAAAGACTACTTGTGAAGAACACAACATTTTAGTTGGAGAGAGTACAGAAAAATAATCACTAGCTTCCCTAAATTCTCAACAATTGTAATAGGACTCTGATGTAATCATTTTTATCAGGAAGGAGTAAGAAAGATTTTTGTGTGTATGTGTGTAAATGTTATTTTTATTCAACATGAAATAGATTTTGAACCAGAACAGGATAACAGGATATCGAGGTGTTTTTTTTTTCTTTTTTTTTGTTTTTTCTTTTTTTCTTTTTTTCTTTTTTTCTTTTTTTATTTTTTTTATGAACAGATACTTCTCCTTCTTTAAACTGCGGAAAATAGCTCCTGCATGCTCTGATAAAGTCAGTTAATCCCAGAACCTCTTTAAGTCACAGCTATCTTTATTGACAAAAGAACTATAATGTCAATGTAAGCAGTTGCCTTTAATTTTTAGTGCCATTTTCATTTATAGATCCCAAATTGTTGCACAAAAGCTCCATGGTCTTTATTTCATAAGTGGTAATATATACATATATAATAAAATAAAAATATGAGGTAATTGACCCAAATCATAAGCAAGCCAGAGGCAATCAGGTACCTTGAGACTCAAGCAAGAGGAGTAGGTGCTTGGCTCCTCTATCTCCTTCTAGGAGCAGGGATAAGAAGGATGAATTATAATTTGCAGGGGTTTAACAGTTGCCTTTGACCTTGGACTAAGATGTAGCAGTAGAACAGAGTGAAAGCTCTTGAAATGCATGCTTCTGATCACTACTCATTGATTTTTCTGCTATTATTTCTAGCAAATAATGGAAAAGATATGTGGAATGGCTGATTATTTTTAAGTGTGAAATGCAACAATGTCAGCACTTATGGCAGAGAACCTCTTAATCTCCCCAGCACTCTAATAAACACCAAAACATCTATCGAGTCTCCAAAGACTACATACAACTTCCACTGTGTACAGAGTGCAAGCTTGTACTTTTGAAGGACATGACAGTGCATCTCATGAAGGGAACACAAAAGCATTGGCAGAGACAAAGAAGGAGCCTTGAAGCCACAGTAGAAATTAACACTGAATGATTGTCCTCAGGAAAAAAAAAAAAAGTGGGATATGAGGAAAAACTGCCTCATCACAGATGGATCTTTGACTCATGTTCTTAAGACCATATTTAGCTTTAACTAAAGCCTTTTACATGTTCTTCATGCAAAGAGAAATGCAATAATGTTCACTGTCCTTGAAATAGCAAACTGAAACGACTGATACGGTGCTCACAACAAAAGGCAGCAGCTCTGGTGGCACCTAAACACATCAGCTTGAAAATTGTGGAAATGACAAAGAATATTTTTATTTGTTTTCAAGCTGGCCTTGTACCCACTGCATGGGAAGGGTATGCACAGGCAAAGAGTACCCACATCAAGATGAGGACTTACAGGTTTGTGTCCTATCTTTCCTGAGACTCCCAATGCCATTGTCACTACTACTATAGTTACAGCCATCTGCTCACATCAATAAATGGGGACCAAATTCAGGAAGCAGTTTGTTAGCTGTGGGTCCTTATCTTCTTTCATGGAAAATGAAAAAGGCTTGTCAATGCCATTTCACTATTTTTCTGCTTGAGTGCCCGCATGTACACACACAAACCAAATACTCATAGAGTTAGACCCATCCTAAATCCTGACACAAGCCACAGCAAGCATGCAAGGATCCTCAGCTCTAACATGTGCTATGGATATTCTCATCAGTCAAAGGCCCTAATCCATGCGCTATAGGCTTTGAATGAGTTTGACCCCTTTTGGTCAGACATCTGTAGAGAGGCCTCTTGAAGTTTCAGATATGATGCATTTCCTCGGCATGCTGGATCCAGATGATATTATTATTGCTGCACTGTAGAGAAATTTTCCCTTTCGAAGTAATAGTTGGGAAAATTATTTAATACTGCATTTCTGATTTGGCCTCCACATTGTCTTTGTTGCTGGGGCAGATTTACAAGGGGATCAAGGGAACAAGGGGCAATAGTACCCCTTGATTATATCTGCAATCATAAATTAAACAGCTCCAGGGAACATTCCTGGGGTACTGGAAGTCAGTCAGTCGTATATATTGTTAAATTGTTAGCAGAGTCCTTGGCGTGGTTTTGACCCAGGTCAATGAGCGGTCTCCTGAGCAACTCCTGTGGAGGTGTGGGAGTTAGGGTGGGCCAGGGAGCCCTCTGAAGAGTCACCTTGGATGCTACCACACTGTTCTTCAGGATAAGAGAGTTCAGTGGTACAGATATGGGCTGCTCTGCACTCATTGATTTCATTGGCAGGGAATAACTTTGGGAGTGAATTTAACAGAGTCACACAACCCTTATGGTTTCCGCTTTATGCATGGCAGTATTAGGATCAAACAGCAAAACAGCTGAGCCAATTTTCCCAATATCAACTCTGCAGCTGCATCCATTTGAGTATAGAAATGACTTTTAGCTTAAGAACAAGACAAATAGGCTTTGGGGTTTTTTTGTATTTCCCCCTCTCTTCCTGCTATTTAGATTTTCACGTTTCCTATAGTGTCAATAGATGCTTTTAATAGAAAATATGTAAAACTCAAAAGCTTTGGGTTTACTTTGTTTCCAAGAAGCAGTTTGGTGCTTTCTAATTGCCTAGAAGCAGCGTGCAATTTTGAATTAAGCCAGCATCTCCCATCAGTTTTTCCTTTTTTGTCATTTAGGGACTAACAAGAGACCAAAACTATTTCCTGCATTCACAGCTTGTAACTGCTCACTAGGGATTTCAAGCACGTAAATCTTTCAAGCTTTTCACAAGCAGAAATTGCCTTGTGGTAATCCAAATAATCCACTTATTGATTCATATCATCTTCTTGGGCACTATTACAATGTAATGAATGTCTTGGAGTTTAGTGAGTGTGTGCACATATGTGAAGGTGCATATATACATATGTATACACACAGGCACACATATGTATATGAAGACACACATATATAATAGGATTATAAGCATCATGTAAAAATGAACTGCTGAGCAGGCCACCTGACTAGCAGTCTTCTATGTAAATAAAGTGCAAGTGCACCTGGTATAAAGCTCTGAACTTCAGTTCAAGAGTGTTTGCTTTTCTCTTCCTATTGCTCCTGTTGCAAAGCTGTTCCAGGATCTAACTGCTGTAACAGACAAGAATCTATTGATTTCCAGATTGAATTTATTGAGGGGCCAATTTATACCTTTCTGTTGTTGTGCCAGCATCATCCTTTGGTTTAAATCACTGTTCTTTTTCTGTGGTATTTATCTCTCTGATGTATTTATATAACATAATGATACTACTTCTTCATTTGAATTTCCCTGGCTAAACTTGCTCTCATGACAAATTAAATAAACCCATTATTTTCTGATTATACCAGTAGTCCTTTTCTACATCCATCTTTCCTCGGTATGGGTTCCTAGAATTGTGTGCAAGATTACACCTAATATCTCAGTGCTTTGTAAAATGGCACTAATACATGCCTAGCCCTGCATAATTTTGGCAGTAATCTTGCAAACAATTTGTATGGTGAAATTTTCATCACCTCTGCAATTTCCAGCTGATAAGATTTTTGTGTCACCACACCCTTCCCACCCTGAACCCCCTAAATGTAATTTTAGTCTTGTTGAATCCAAATCCAATCCTGCTATTCACAATATCACCCAGTTCCTCCAATTTTGTGCCTCTGACAGCTTCAGGACAGACCATTTTCTCACTCCAGTTTCTTTGCTCAGTGTGTGTGTGTTTCTCCAAACATTAGGCATCAACCAGGCTTTATGCATTTATTAAAATTACCTGCTGCTCCACTCAAAATTTTGTCTGCTGATTTCCTTCTGGGATTATGTTCATTTTCCACTTTTACCCTCTTGGACTACATTAGACATCTCAAATTGTCATCTTCTACCTTGACTGTGCTGGTTTCCATTTCTATACCTTTTCTACCCATCCTTGGTTTTTTGTTCCTTCATGTTAAAAATCTTTGCCTATTTCCTTGAAATCTGAGCTAAAACACAATGCAGTTTACAGCCTATACTTGATTTATTCTTAATTTCTACTTTGTCCTCACTACATTCTGGCCCCACTTATTTTTTCTACCCTTGTTATTTTATTCACATGTCTGAAGAATCTTCTGCAATGTGTTTTAATATCCTTTGCAAGGTCTAACTCAGCTTGACTCTTTGTTATTCTCACTTTGTCTCCACAGTTTTTGGCCTCTAAGGCAGTTTTCTTTGATGATCAGTCATTTTCCCCCTAATCAGTGTAGGCACTCTGCTTATTTCTAATATCCTTCTTTTTCTTTTTTTTTTCTTTGTAACTATGCATCTGGTCAGATCTGGAATCACTTCCTGCAGGTTTCCCTTTTCTTTTTTTTCTTTCTCTCCGAGACAGAGATTCATGATAAGTTTTGCAACCCTGACTTTAAGGCTTCTTCTACATTCAAGTATCAAATTCAAGTCCAGCTGAGTTAACTATCTAGTTTCCGCTCTTTATCACAATTTGCCCTTTGGAAATTAAGAATGTTAATGTTTATGATGTAAATTTCTATTCAATTTAAGATCATTATCTTGTAATATCCAGTGTCCTTTTCCATGAAAAAGACCAGCTTATCTTGTACTTATCAACATCACAGAATCACAGAATAATATGG
>VZTM01040850.1:0-11090 GCA_013400555.1 Jacana jacana | reverse complement strand
GGGAGACCTGGTCACCCAGGATATGCAAAATGCTGAGTTTCTGAATTACTTTTTTGCCTTGGTCTTCACTAGGAAGGGCTCTAACCACACTGCCCAAGTCACAGAAGGCAAAAACTACAGCTATGAGAATGAAGAACCGCCCACTGTAAGAGAAGATCNCTACCTGGACTTATGCAAAGCGTTGGATGCTGTCCCACATGATGTCCTGGAAAACCATGGATTTAACAGGTGGACCACTCAGTGGATAAGCAACTGGTTTTATGACCACATTTAAAGGGTTGTGGACAAGGGCTCAATGTTGATGTGGCAGCCAGTAATGAGTGGCATTCCTCAGAGGTCAGTACTGGGATCAGTGATGTTTAACATCAATATGATGATCACACCACCAGCAAGTACTGGGACTGGACTCAGTGGCAGATGAGAACTGGATTTAGGAATGCACAGATCGCAATCAAAGGCAGAAGAATGTACAGACTCCTTGGATACGGGCCATTGAAGAAGAGATTGTTGAACCCTTTGATCCCTCAGCTTTATGCTGAGCATGGTGCACATGGGATGGATTACCCTGTTGTTCAGTTTTGGGTCACCTGTCTTATCCTCTCCTCCCCACAGGTGTGACCCCTTTACACTCTTCTGCCTCTGGCCCTCCAACACGACACATAACAAAGTTAGCTGATTTTGGATGTTATGGGAATAAGTAAAAGCAAGAGACTTTCTGCATACCATTACTTAGTATGAATTATAAACTTCAGATGTTATCACTGCCAGAAGCAGACACTGTCTGGAAAACATACCATTAATTTCAGAGAGCTCAGTCACTTAGAAAAGACTTAGCTGAAAAGTAAAATTACTGAAAAGAAAATTGGTTTTGTTCTCTCTCAAACCAGACAATATCCTTGCATAATTTAGCAAAAGCGTATTTATTATAAAGAGTAAGGTGAAAAAGAGAATAAGTTAGAAGGACTGTGAATCCCATCCCAAGCTTGCATCTAGGCACGAGCAGGCTGGAGTTTGTATGACAAAACTGAAGAGGAAAAAAAGCATTTGTTTTGTACATTACACAATCCACTTTTTATTCTTCTGAATTTTGGGAAATCACCACCTGTTCTGTCAAATACAATATGGTATTACATAGCATAGGAAACAAACTGAAATAAAGCACAACTTGGAAGAAGAAATACTGTTCCATTATCATGATCCTTCTTACTCTGACATTCCCACAGAAGGAAGCTTATAGAATAGTTTAATAAGATACTTTCAAAGTAGCAGGCAGGTAGGTTCAAATCTGGTGGGGTTTGTCAAGCTTAAGGGTAGCCTTGACTACAATGATCATGAAATGATAGAATTCAAGATCCTTAGGGCAGCCAGGAGGGTGCACAACTCCTGGATTTCAGGAAATCAGACTTTGGCCTATTCATGGACCTGCTTGGCAGTGTAACATGGGAAAAAAAAACTGGAGGGGAGAGGGGCACAAGTAAGCTGGTTAGTAACCAAGGATCACCTCCTCCAAGCTCAGGAGTGGTGCATACCAAGAAAGAAATCAGGCAAAAAAGCCAGAAGGCCTGCATAGATGAACAAAAAGTTCCTCGACAAGACAAAAAGTAAAAAGGAGGCCTACAGAGGGTGGAAGCAAGGACAGGTAGACTGGGTGACATACAGAGAAACTGTTTGAGTGGCCAGGTCAAATAAATACAGAGGTTTTGCATTTTGGACATACTTTTCCCTGTTTCTCTTTCCTTTTGGGAAAGTACTGGTTTGGTTCTTTTGACTTCGTTGCTAGAAAATTCACATCAGAGGCACCTGAACTTCTTTGAAGGTGAAGGAACCCAGTTCTCCCTCTTCTTTAAGAGGATTCCCAGGGGAATAAAACAAGTCAACTTCTCACTGGAAATGGGATTCATAGTTTGCAGAATATTTCCCGTGTTTATCAGATATTATAGACTGTTATTAAACAGAAAGAATAAATGAGACATGAGTCCTTTTGCTGCTGATTTCTCTTGTTACTTTCTCATCGCAAACAAACAATTATTTTTACAAATAAGTTCCTGAGTTGCAAGTTTTTGTCCTGAGCCTACAGCTGGTTCAGATGTCTGAAATGATTTTTCACCTGATGTCATCTGACAAGGTTAATGAGATTATCCACAGTGATAAGGAGCTGCCCTTAACAGTTCATCTGCAAGTCTTGGATCTTTTGGAAGAAGCTGAAAGCGAATAGAATAAAATGTAGTACTAAAGGTTTGCTCCATTTGCCGCCTATTTCTTAACAATAGCATGGCAAATCATGCTAGGCACTTTCAAATTCTATTTATACAGAAGGACACTCCAAATGAAAATCTGTGAATGCTTGATTAAAAATTAGTGAGGGTGTTGAAAGAGGATAATGCACAGGTATGAATCTGTAAAATCCAGTTTTCAAAAAAACACTCCCAAAAATACCAAAAATCTCAAACTGACTGTCAAAAGGTCTTTAGAGTAACTTTGTACAGCAACCACCTGCAAATCAAGTTTTTGTCTCATTCCTACTGCCAGCTGACTAGCTGAGCAGCAGTGATGAGCAATTACTGCTTGTACACCTTCCTTACCAATCTTAACCCTCCTCCATTCATTAGAGAAAAAAAAATCAAACACACTGAAGTATGCAGCCTTTTTCATTGATTTTGCTTCTTGATTGCAAGATATGTTGCTAAAGAAAAATTCTGATCATCCATGTCAAGGTCACCTAAACAACCAGGTCAAGAAATGCATAAGTAGGGCTTGGGATGCTGTAAATTTTCAAAAGAAAAATGCATCTTCAGCTATGCCTTGTTTAATGTTATGGTTTGTAATAGAATGTGCCATTGAGCATTATTACTTCAAAGCACAGTGCGTCTAATGAACCTTTTTATTCTTTCAGAGGATGAGGTGTTTTCTCAATAATAAATGAACTGTTCCTGACAGATGTCAATGCTAATTATAACAGACTTCTTTAAACCAAACAACCACCATCAAAAACAGAGGCTTCACCTGACTGAGCAATCAGTCTGTAAGTGTGCAGAATCAGAAAAAAAATAATGGTGGATAGTAGGTGCTGGAATATTGGTCCCATCAGCATAGCTACTTAGATGACAATTATGCTCTTAGGAAAACAACAGAAAAAAGTTTATTATAGGTATCTTTTTATGACACCTGGAACAGATCCATTTTTCAGATCTTGCAACAAATTTAGCATCTATTCACATCAGAACATAAAAGAGGATAAAAAGTACAGGCACACAAAGCCATGGCACAAAAACAGGTCAGTCTTAGAGAAGGAAGTCTGCTGTTAAGATAGCCATGTTGAAGGGACAATAAAATAAAACTTCAAAATGTATCTCCTGGCACAACTAGGTGACAGCAACATATATATTCCAAAGACAGCAAGATTAACAGACATAGTCAGCAGAGAAGAATAAAGGGAAAGGTCAGAAAAAGATAAGATTCTAAGTCAGACTACCTGCAAGAGTGACTCATTGCAGATTCTACTGGTTTTAAAATTAGGATTGAAACATCTAGTACCCAGCTGCCAGCTGCGCGTTGCCCTCTGTTGGAGGGCAGGGCAGTGATCTGTAGCAGCCTCTGTGTAGCTGGCTAGAGCACTTGGCACAGGAGTATAAAGCAGGAGAAGAGTCTGAGGGATCCCCTCAGAAGTTACCAAGCTCACAAACTGTATGATATGAGCCACAAATATGAAATGTAGCACTCATTTCATTATCAGAACCCCTTGCTGATGTTCCCAGAAAAGAAAAATTCCATGATCAGTTTTTCCTGGGAGAGCAGGGCCTCCTTGTCTTAAGTGCTCCCCCTATCCAATTAGTAGATTCAATCTGATCGGAATGGAAAAACATCAGCTTCATCTCATTACACAGAATCATTCAGATGTTTTTCCACACAGTTGTTCTTACAGCTCTTACACCTGGAAAAGCTATGTTCAGTGCAACTCATCCTCAGGTTCTACCAGAGATCACAGCTAAGACAGATTCTCTTACAGGTAATAAAAAAGATCACTGCACTGTGCTACACATGTATTTATTTATCCAGCATCTCTTAGATTCATTAGTACCATAATATTAGCTGCTGGCAGTCTGAGAATGGGTTGAAACATCACCCTCTCTTGTCCACTTACTGAGAAGGAAAGTTAGCTATTACACAGTACAGGAATCTTTATCTGCCACAAACACTTTCTCTAAGAATGAAATTTCAAGAATAAATCTAAAAGTAGCAGGGGGAAAGCTGATTAAAAGGTGGCAAAGAACAAATTAGTTAGGGAGCACAACCAGGGAAAACATGAAAGAACAGTTAGTGAAATAGGTATCAAATTTTTCTAAAAGTAAACAAGCTTGGAAAACAGAAATGACTGTGACTAAGTCCATTCAACACACACAGCGTACCCCAGTTCTTCCTGACATTGCTTCATGCCCTCCCAGACCTTGTTCCCAGTATTTACAGCTGGAAATGCTAAATAACGAATATAAATGCTGCTCATGCATCTGAAGTGAGAAATTACACTAATATTCCCCAGGTCATGGTAAAAGAAGGGACCAGCATGCTGATGAACATGATTCTGAAGAAATAAGGCTTCAGTGTGCTGAATGCTTCAAACTCTGGACTATATTAGATGCAGTAGTAATGCATAAAAATGCATTTATATATATATATATATTTTATACAATACATATTTTTCTGGAATTGCTCAGATAATGGCAGGAAAAGATCACTCTTCTCAGCCCCGGGCTGGTTTTGCAAAAAAATACCCCCACAGGGCTTGAACAGGCTGTTCACTAAATCTGAACAGTTCCACGGCTGGAAGAGAGAGGCCTGTCTGTCTTCCTGATCTCCTCTGGGTACAGAGTTATTTGTAGGCATATTCATTTAGTAAATAAACAAAATATGGCTGAAAGAAACATAGAGGGCTAGGGAGAGAAAAGGATGGGGACAGAGAGAGTAGCATTGTCACAAAGATATGTTAGAGGTCATGATCATAGTTTTTAGCTTTGTATTCCTTACATTCACATGGGATAGCTACAACAGCGATTTGACTCCTTCACCTGTCTGATTCAGAAAGCTATGAAATGAAGGACTGTCCCTGAAATAAAAAGAGGTGAAACTTTAATATGAGTTTTTCTCCCTCTTGCAAACACATACTAAAATCACTAAAGACTAAATATTTTACATAATCACTGAACACAACAAATATTACCAGATGTCAGTGCATCAGATTTGTTTTCAAATAAATGACTACTCATAGTGCAATTTTTATTCCAACGCAAACCAAAAAAGCTATTGAAAACTTGAATTTTTTTTACACAATGAAGCCAGCATCTTCTAATCTCAAGAGAGCAAGTAAATCACCAAAAAGGAGCAAAAATTTTGACAGACATAAAAGGAAAATTATTGTTAGACATGTTTATATCAGTGCCAGATTTATACTAAGATTTTTTAAAGAACAGCTAAATAAAGCAAGGCAATCTCAAAAATGACAGTAGAAAAGAAACAACCAAAATACAGTGAGGCACAAAATGCAGTTTGTAATACACCAGGGGTATCTATCTGCAAACAACAAAGCCCTATAGCTGTTAATTAACTGCCAAAATTTCAGGCTGGATTCACTGAAGAATAAATAAAATTAAAACAAAACAAAACCCCTCTGTCTTTTGAAGTTTTGATCCTTGCCTCTCTCATCTTCTGGAGGGACCAAACTATTACCCAAAACCAGAGCATTCTGATCTTATTCTAGATTTTGAGTCTGTAAATCAATGGGCCCCAAAATATTCTCTTAATCTTCCTAATAGGCATCTCAGTCTTGTTAGGCAAAAAAAATCCAACAGTCGGGGTCCAGTTGGGGTCACTATTATGTTTTATCATACCAGAAAGAATGTATGCAGTCTATGATAATAAACAATATAATAAATGAGCTATTATAATTGTTGGGAGATGACAAAGTACTTTAATGAAGTATTTTTAATGAGAAAAGATAAACATGTTAATAAAAATTAATAAAAACTATTGAGAGATCAGAATATATTATTTGATATGATCACACAATAAAAAGGATGGCATATATTAGATATTCCAGAATAAAGCATTACAGAAAGTTTGAGGGAATTGGAAGAGAAAAATTTAATAAAATAGAAATATTGTATTCTGTACTGATTGAGAACCCAAGGAACAGGAAAAGAAATCACTAGTTTATGAGGAAGAATCTTTACCATACTCCAAATGTAAAATATTTTTGTCTTCCCTTTTCATATAAAATCTTGAGTTCTGTGAAAGCCACGTGCTATACTATGACCACTTCCTGCTAAAGCTGTGTATTTCAGCCACTTACTAATGAGTGCAATGCAAATGCTGCCCAAACTCATTCTGGGCACTTAACTGTCCTACTTGTTCCACTGAAAATAGTGAAGCTGCTTCCCTTTTCACAGTACTTTATCCAACCTTAACAGAATGAGAAGAATGATAGTATATCAAAAAGAAAATGTAAGGTAAAATTTAAGGCAAGTAGTTACCCAAAGAGTTGAACCTAGAATTGCAGAGTTCTGATGTACTTTTCTTCAAAGTTTTAGTCTCCGTTGTTCAGAAAGGTACGAGATCCAGCTGAAACTTTTCTTGTAGTAGGAAAATTCTCAAACCTCTCACCACATAGAGGCTTTGTGATAAAGCCCAGATTAAAGCTCATGCTGTAGTTCTTCCTACCTTGAATGCACTTACTGGCTTCCATCTGCCACCAGTAACCCATTCTAATAGAATGATAACAAAATGAAGTCTCATAAAAAGAAACCACCACTGTTAGATTTGATATAAATTGTCCAGTAATTTCAGAATTAAATTACCTGAAAGACTGACAAATGGAAAGCATTATATTTCTAGCTTGTTACTTTGTGAAACTTTTCAAAAAGGAATCCCTAAGAAAAAGATCTTCTTTAAAAAGGTATTCCCACATAAGCATATCCAAGAAAGAAGTGTATCTGATGAAAGAAGTGTATCTGAGAAAAGGACCTGGGGGTGCTGGTCAATGGGTGGCTGAACATGAGCCAGCAGTGTGCCTAGGTGGCCAAGAAGGCCAATGGCATCCTGGCTTGCATAAAAAATAGTGTGACAGCAGAAGCAGGGAGGTGATTGTCCCCCTGTACTCAGCACTGGTGAGGCTGCACCTTGAGTATTGTGTCCAGTTCTGGGCACCTCAGCATAAGAGAGATATCACGGTGCTGGAGCGAGTACAGAGGAGGGCAACGAAACTGGTGAAAGGCCTGGAGAATAAGGCTTACGAGGATCGATTGAGGGAGTTGGGATTGTTTAGTTTGAGGAAGAGGAGGCTGAGGGGAGACCTCATCGCCCTCTACAACTGCTTGAAAGGGCATTGTAGAGAGGTTGGTGCTGGTCTCTTCTCACGGGCAATTAGCGATAGAACAGGAGGGAATGGCTGCAAGCTGCAGCAGGGTAGGTTTAGGCTGGACATTAGGAAAAAGTTTTTCACAGAAAGAGTAGTCAGCCAGTGGAATCAGCTGCCCAGGGAGGTGGTGGAGTCCCCATCCCTGACTGTTTAAGAGTCGATTAGATGTGGTGTTGAGGGATATGGTGTAGGGGAGAACTTGTAAAGTAGGGCTGATGGTTGGACTTGATGATCCCAAGGGTCTCTTCAAACCTATATGATTCTATGATTCTATGTTAGTATAACTCTTATTTGCTCCTAATAATCAGACTGTTTCCAGTTCAAATTAGTCGTGCCCTTCATATATCCATGTCACACTGGTCAGTCTGTCCAGACTAAGATAGAACTGTGATTGTGAAATGGTTTTCATGTAAAGCAATACTGAGGGATTAGTTTAATATTTCACTGTTAGAAAGAATGGTAATAGGTCTGTATTTACAAATCTATTTGAGTAAGGTCTATTACAGTAGCAACAGAAACTTTCAAGTAACATAAATTTCTGACATGGGATGAAAAATTCCAATTGCAACCTAGAAAAGTTCCCTCTACCTTCTAAAGGCATGGCAGTGCCGTTAGTTTTTTTCTGTAGTAGTGAAACTTGGCAAATAAAACCTTCAAACTCGCCTGTGAAGTTCTCACTGAAACAAAGCACATCTGTGCAACTGAGATTCATTGGGCTGAGCAGTGCAGAATGACATCTCTGTGCATAGAGGAAGTTTAGAGGTTGTGAATAGTACAGCACACAGCTGGTCCAGATTACTATTAAGTGCCTTTTGGTAGTAGAATAATGTGCTCTGTGAGGTCTGTGCAAAGCACTTCCTTTTTCTAGTAATGCCTTCAAAAAGTGTATTTCCCACATGTGCTGCATAGTATTACAGACTTATTTTTATTAAATATGTTTGTGCCTCTACAGAATTAGTTTATAGACCTCTGTAAGTCCATAAAAAATTACTTAACTGAAACATTGTGGACATATTCAGATAATGTATGTGACAAAAGTGTTAACTGCTGAGCCTACTCTGCCAGATAACCACCTGACAAGGAATGTAAGTGGGCTGCCCTTAGGAGAAAACAAATACACAATTACTCATGTTTGGCAAGTGAAGGGGAACATCTGGACCTTTGAAGGTCATGTATTAACAACCAGACTGCGCAGTCAGCACATTACAGGATGCCCAAGGATACTCTAAAAGAATTGAATGTGACTGAAGAGGAATGAATATGTCTGTGTACTACTGGGCAATTATCCTTAGCATTCTATGTCAAGCTGTATATAAACTCCTAGAAAATTCCTATGGATACCTTCCTTCCTGTATGGGAAGGCAGGGGTGGGGGGAAGGTTGGTGGTGCTGGTGTGGTGTGCGTGCACCTCATGATCATGAAATAAATCTTTTGTAATTCTACCCTTGTGTCCCTTTCTTCCTCAGTCATCAAACATACCAAATGGCTTTTGCAACAATATATCAATCAACTATTTAAAACCCTACTTTCTGTAACTTCCTCTCTTCAGACTACAGTGACTATCACAACTCCCAAGTATAAGCAGTAATCCCTATTTGCAAGTAGATGGCACATTATCACAGCATATTTATAAACAAGATACTTGAAATGTATGTCTCAGTTACACAGTAAGAAGTCTGAGATCATTCTTTACTACAAAACAACTATAGCTCAGTTTTATATAGTTCAAAGATAAGACCCATTTTAACAGTGCTAGCAGTTACTAGTCAAGTAACTACACTTCGTATAAGTACTAGTATACTTTGTATACTAAGTACTATTGCACGTGTCTTGCCAAGAATTTTACAAATGACACATTTCACCCTAACCTGAAATTAAATGGATCCTTCGTCCTTTTACACACTAAAGTAAAATCAGGATTAATTTCATTAAAAACAGAACTTGCAGGGGTGCATAATCAAAGAGTTTACTCCCTATCACACTGTTCAACTCATACAAAAATTAGATTTCGAAATACTGCCTATGCATCTCAACAGCATCCATTACATTTCAGTTACACTAACTTAAAAAATTGGGCTTTTTCAATCTGTGCAAGAACAATTGCAAAGATTGTTTCATCAATTATTTGAAACAGAGAATTGAATAGAATCATAGAATTGTTTCAGCTGGAAAAGACACCACCTATTAACCTAACACTGCCTAGTCTGCCATACACTATAAACCAGACTCACCATAAATGTCAGAAATGCCAGTAATAATTTGGTGCAACAGTGAATGTTTCCACCTTTACAGGTGCTTTCCTACAGCTTTTCTGAGTGGGAATATCCTTCAGTATATCTTTTTAACTTTGACTTACACTGGTTCTTGTAGAGTCAGTTTACTCTGACATTCCATTAGCTAATCACATAAAGACAAAAGTATCTTCATCATCGTTAAAGATCCATAATTATCACACTTGGCTTTGGTCTTTTTTTTCTCTGCCCCTCCTAAAAAAGGTTTTTATGACCCACCCAAAGTAAACAGGATTGGTCTGTCATTTGACAGCCACAATGGATACAACCCGAGTGGTCTAGCATGGACTAACTTTCAAAATTCAAACTAAATTTCAACTTTCCCCTTTAAAAAGGCCTTTCTATTTAATACTATTGAAGGTGTAGGAAATAATTTCTTTTTTGGGCCCCAATCTGACCACTGAAAATCTGTACAACATATTTTTGATAACTCCAGGATTCTGTGCATTAAAAAAATATCCAAATATTGCTATCACAGACCACATAGAATGTCATTGGATACACAGTCTCTCAGTTTTGTACTCTATTTTAAACATTTTTCTGGTTCTAGGATATACCACACTAAAATAAATTCCAGATCTAAAATTATATATGTACACTTCTAAGATCCCATGAAGCACTTTACAATCGATGTACCAGAAACATCTAATTAAGACAGAAATTATTAATTCTGCTTGATGCAGAACACTTCCAAGTCTCTGTATTTTAGGTAACCCTATTATTTGGTTCGTGGTTTCCTGTGTACCACAGAATTTGTTTCTACATTATACTTTTTATGACCTAGTAGTTCAATATATAATTATATTCTTCATGTAGATGTGATATTATGACACCATAACTTTTTTTATTATGGCTTTCAAAATGATTAATTAGGAATAGATGTTGCAAAATATTTCATAACCTCAGCCCTCTCTCAAGTTAATGGAAAGAAGGAGTCTAGCATCTTGCAGAATGGAGCCCAAGGCAATGATTACTTTGCTAAATGCAGTAGCCAAAGAACAATGAAGAACAGAGTAAAAGAAACAGACATTGAGACTAGCTGAAAGAGAATACGCTTCATTTCACTGTTCCTACTCAGCCACCAGAATTTGAAGAGCTCATATTTGGCTAAAAAGAAGAAAACAGCCACGCTGGTAACCATAAATAAAAATATACATTCAAATAAGTTGAGTATAAACTGGATATAATTCTGTAAGTGTGCTTTCTTCCTCCTTAGTATATTATTTCCTTTGGGGATTGCATATATAATAAGATCAAAAAGGATAATTTTTTAAAATCATCACTACTGCTATTATTATCATTATCATCCTTATTATTATATTCCACTATTAAAATCATTCTCCCCAGCTGAAATGTATGTTTATGTCCTGCTTAATCTGTTTAACTCCTGG
>VZTM01040832.1:306-21153 GCA_013400555.1 Jacana jacana | reverse complement strand
CTCACAGGACGATACAGAACTAAGTCAGCTGAGAGGAGTCACCAGCGTGGGATACCATCTGCAGAACAGCACCAACCAACCATCAGAAGAGTACAGTTATCAAGGAAATGATGATGATTGTTGGAAATCAGCTCGTGAGTTAGTTGGTAAAGGGTAAAAATATATTTCTCATGACAGGCCTTTTTATATTGTCTACTAACCAGCAAATAGAAATAATAAACCTGGCAAAAATAAATAAAAACCAGCCTCATATAATGGGATATTATTCTGAGAATAAATAAAGCTTTGGGTCTCACCACTTTGCTGTGTAGGAAAGCTGCTACAATATTTTCAACTCTTCTCTGGTCTTTCCTTCACGTGGTTTTAAACGGCAAGAATAGGGATGCACTTGCTGTACATTCAGTTGCTAACAGAATGAGATTTTGCTTGGTATCTTGAAAAAATACAGTAGCTGAGTTTGAAACCAGACTGTGGCAACGGCCTCACATAGTTGGTCTGTCTTTGCATTTATTCATCTCATATAAAAATGAAATTCCCATCCTAATGACAGTTCCCACCACAGCCGGTTTCCATCTTGGAATTTCTATTTAAAATTAAGCACTTGCTTCCTGTGAAGAATTCTATTCCCAATAAAAATAATTATTCTTTTCATTTCCCAGTAAATGAATTTTCAAAAATATCTGGTTTACAATTAATCATATACCGGTGTTCTCTTTCAGAGAGCAGTGATGGATACTTCCATTGTATAGATTTACCATTCCTTTTCTGTTACGTATCTTTGCAGGAGTCATGTATACTATACAATACTACTATTGGCATATTATATTGGAATATGTCATTTGATGTGCACTAAATGTGTTGCATCATGTAATATTAGACTGTCATAATGCTACTGCTAGTGAAATGTCACAGTATGACAACAGATTACAATTTGTGATCTTTAACCTATTTTGAAAATTTATTTATGTAGCACCTTAACAACCTTTTTTGATCAAAAGCACCTGTCTGTGGACTGTACTGAAATAACTTCTCACCTCCATCATCATCATCATCCTCTCCATCATAACTCGGGCCTGTTATGCCATTTAAAACTCTAATAGAGAAACAAAGCATTTTTCACAGTCTAAGGAATTATTTCTCAAAATGAAATATTTTGATTTTGTCTTTTTCATATTTAGGGGTATAAAATTACTACAAAGTTTAAAGAAACGAGTTTGCAGAAACAGCTTTTGATGAGAGAAAATACTGTCTTGAGATCCATGAGCAGTAGTTATTATTATTACTATGATGGTAATAAGAATGTGACAGTACATATTCCAAACAAAGTAAACTTATTTCCATAGGAAAACTACTTTCTTTACTTCACAATATGGGCTAATATTTCCATTTTACAAAGTATAAAATTTTATAATTGGCATTTTAATTTCTACTAAAAAAAGCATTTTGAAAGTGAAATGGAAGATTTATTTAGCTATCACTACTAGTTTAGTAAGTGCCCTCACAATTAATAGAAAGTAAAAATAAGCATGAAGAAGCAGAGCAAGCTGTGTAACGTTGCTTGCCTAACATCCAAGACAAGAGAACAGATCCCCTCTTCACAACATTCTGCCCAATTTAGTCACACACAGTTATCAGAATTTTAAAATAATAATTAAAAAAAAACCCAAAACAACCAGTCAAGATGTGCAGGAAAGAGAAACTACAGCTTGTCCCACAGCTGCATAAGAATCAATACAACTGATTTTGGCAATACCTTGTTCAAGCTGAAGAAGCTGCAGCAGAGCTAACAGTTACCAAACAGTTCAAACATGGCCCTTTCCCTGTGCTGTAAATCCATCCCACATGAACAAACATCGAGAAGGACAGCAAAGGTCCCAGGGTAATGACACTTCAACTTAGAGACTGGGCGTGTGTGTATCAAAGGAGGGGACACCAAATATCTCTGAACAAAACCAAACCCAAACCAACCAAATCCCCAAAACTTCAAAAGCCAAAGCTGTAGTTCCTCATCTCTGTTGCTCTTTAGCACAATTATAAGCCCCACTTTCTTTCCCCACCTCTCAATTAATTCTGACTGAATTAATTCTGACTCACATTCACAACAAGGAAACTTAAATTTGTTTCCTGAGCTTTGAGTGTATCATCATTTGCACTCATAAAAATACAACTGGTGTGTGAAAACAGGAACTTATCAGATGAGCTGAAAGTCCAACAGTTTCTTTATCATCTCAAATTACTGTTCTTCAAAAACACAGCACACTGAGCAGAGCTTATATGAACACACACGCACACACAACCCACAGTCTGGGGCTAACCATTCAACTGAAGTTTACAAAGAGGTTTAAGATCTGGGTCACATGAGGGACAGAAAGCACTGTAGGTATAAGCAACAGCAAACAGTTCCATTTCTTTTATAAGATTAGGAGAAGACTTAAGCTGGCTGAAAACGCACTCACGAACTTCATCTGACATGGCAGGAGGGAGCAGTTACAAGCAGGATTCTTTGGAGGATCCCAGTATGCTTCAGTCTGGTCTGAAATGCCTCTTTGCTCTCCCCATGCCTAACAGTCAGCTATAACTACCTTCCTTTTCCACCTAATGGCTCAGACCCCAGCACTGAATCACAGGAGAGTGGGAAATGAGCAGGACCTGCTCTGCACCCTTTGGTATGAAGAGCCTTTGCTTTCCTGGCTGAGCAGGTACAACAGAGACCCAGTCCAGTCGTACTCAAACATCTGTGTGCACCCAAAATTTTTTAGTGGAGAGACATCGCTGGGATCAGACAAATGATCAGGGCAGGCTCAACTGCCAGGATTTCTTTAGTCCTGACATGCTGCCTTTGCACTGTTTTCTAGCAATTCATATGGAATTTGTGAGTTCTGTCCTTCAAACTGCAGTGAAAAGACACAAACTGCTCCTCACAGTCAGATACACAAATTTCCGAGGGTTGTTGTCTATATGAAATATATAATCACTATCTTTAACCACTTTAGTCATGTTTCAAAGTACAAAATCTACTAGACCCACAGATTTACAGTCCTCTGTGTGCTTCGTAGAAGTACACTGTTATGACTGTTTTAAATAAAATGCATGGATAAATACAAAATGACCATGATTTGTCACAGAGGGTGATGGATAATCCAAGCACATACTCATCTTTTAAGGCAGTGAGATTTGGGCAACAGCAGCTTTATCACCATTAGTATACAGTTTTTTTCATGACTTTTCCAGAACAAGAGAGACAATCAATCCTATGCCTTTGAAAATTTGCTTCTAACAAAGTTTTCTTGCTTTTCAGCCTGAGGCTATGAAGAATTTGAACGGGATTTGCCTTGTTTAGCAGGTAAGCAGGGAACGCCCCTGTTTCCCAGCTGTCAGCCTATGTTGTTAAGAATGGTGAGAAGGCACACAAGGCCACAGAAGAAAAGTTGTGATGTATCTCAAAATTTCTTTTTCCTCTTATTCTACCCAGCACCGTCAAAGAAGCTCCTGTGACATGAGAGTGCTACAGAGAGAGATGCAGTTTCCAAGTCCAACAGACAATGAGGAATTTCAAATTTCAATACTGTCCTGTTACTCCTAAGACTTTTATTCAAGTCCTTCTTTTGCTGCTACTTAAGAGTTTTGGACTGATTACCTGCAAACCTAGAACACAACACGCTCCTCACTGTTACCTGCTCCGATTCTAGTGAGACATTATTTTGGTTTAATTGATCAGGACTTTGAATTGTTTTAGAATAGTATCACCTTAAAGTCCACCCACAATCCAAGCTCTAGATCGAATGCATGAGTTAACAAGTCATATGAAAAACATGCGGCCAGGAGCTGATACGTTTTTGCTTCATATGGAAGGACAAAGTGAACTAAGAATAACTTTCCTGCAGGTAAGTGATGCTCTGCAGTCAAGCTGGTATGAATAAATGGATGCTCCAGGTCTTTTAAATATTTCTTTTTATAACTGTCCTGCATATAATAATCAAAGACAGTAACGCCATTGCTCTTTACTTCAATAGCACATCTACCTCATCCCTGAGTACTCTGCAGCTTTTTTATACCTTTACAATAGTTAGATAATGAATTGACATGATCACTCTGCCAGTGGAAGAAGTGGAGAGGATCTGTCTGATAAAACTCAGGTTCTCCAATTCCTAATTCCCAGCTGCCTGCCTCAGAACCATGGAGATTATACAGCACTGTACAGAGGTCCTGCTTTTAAAACTCACACTGCAGAAATCATAGAATAATGGAAAAGAAAGGATGGAAATGACCTACAAGATCATCCAGTCCCACCGTCCTTCTGACACCAATACTACCCACTGAGCTACCAAATCACATCCTGGCCCATTTCAGTCCATGTCTGTTGGACAAGCACTAGATGCCAACAGTCACTCCTGAAACCTAGTGGCTTTCTTCCAAGAATTGAGCACATTCTTCCCTCCTCTGTCCCCAATTTGTATTTGCTCTTAAAGAACAGTTACAGGAGCCGAACTCGTGGAAGAAGCAGGAACAGAACTGAAGCTTCAAATACCTACATCCTGGACTGAATTAACACCTATATTAATTCTCATCTGTGTGTACTCAGACATAGAGGTAAATAAAGCAGATTACCCCAATAATCCCCACATTATTATTAAATCCTTCTTTAAAAATATGGTGGACAAACTTGTTTTTCTCCTTGATACATTAAGTAGTCCTCCTGATATTAAGAGAAAAGAACTTTCCATTCTTGCTCAATGGAGGGATAAGGCAACTTAAACAGAAACATTACATCAAAAGGTTTGAATGATACGTCTGTGATATCTTCAAACAACTGGCAATCAATATTATTTCCCATGCTGAATCAAGCTCACATTTAAAAAGGCAAGTGGAGAATTATGACTTATCTAAAGGAGGGGCACAATTAAGGAAAATGAGATTTGTTTATGGAAAAACATTGGCTTGTTTTTTAATTTGTTACTAATCATGAGTTTAATTTTTAATAGAAAAGCATTGCTAGCACAATTAACACTCAATTTACATGTGCATCCATAGACCCAATTAATTAAATTTTATTGATGCCTAGTTGCTCTTTAAAATGCTTTCCAAATGCCTTCAAATTGATTTTAAATGGTTGACAGTGAAAGTCTGTATGTTCCTGGCAGCAGCCCTACTGATTTTTACACATATGTACCTTACATAGCTTTCCACTTGTCATATGTTCCACTTTTTAGGTGTTTGCTGTTTCCAAATGCAGAGCATTTGGAAAAGTCTCTTCGAAACCTTGCAAGGAAATGCAAAATTTTAAGATTGCTCTTTAAAAAATCCTTTGTATCCTCTGGTATCCCTGGACAGAACACATCAGGGATGTTTGAAAAGTGCTTGAGCAGAACATAAACCAGCATTCAACAGCGTGACTAGTGACAGGTGGATCGCCTCAGATACGGTATCACTAAATAATCCTAGGAAAAAAAGTTATTCAACCAGATAATCATCATTTTCTTTTGGGAATGCTTTTGGTGTGTGGAACTGACTTCTCCTTTCCTTAAACGATCTATTAAAATTTTACAACAGTCAGGAATTTAACTTTCATTGGAGAAATCTAAGCACAGTACGCTTTCCAGCAGATCTTACTTGTGCTGTTCTTGATGAAATGAACTGAATCAATGTTCCCTGTTGATATTAGCTCATTTTCATATTTAAGGATTGTTTGTGCTAATGGGCACATCGTGGTTCTCTGGGCAGTGGTAAAGTTCTGGTTTATTTTTGAGCTTGGAGGGCAGTGTCCTTCTGTCGTGCATCATTATGACAAGACCCAAGAGTTGTAAACCCTGCTCTTCTAGCTCTGTGGGAGGTTGATTTTCATGACATCCTTTATCCTCTGAGTAAGCACCTGCTTAGCCTGCTTATTGCCTGGATGTTTATCTAGATTACATCTCATGTGGAACGCTCTCTCAGCCTCAATAATGGTAAAATATCTGTCTACTTGTCTCCTAACTATAGTTTTGAGCAATGACATTTGTTACCAAAGTTTTTAACACATACCAAATTTCACGGGATTGTCAATTAGTCTGAAATTCTAGCTTTTAGACATCTCATAATTACCCTTAATTCATACAGTTTATATATTTTTCAAAAGCTTTTAAGTATATAAATGTGCGTTCATATAGATATATTACATAATTGTAATATTACGAAGAGGGAAGTTCAATTTTATGAATTTAAATTCACAATTTAATGAAGAAACATTTTTCTAAATTGGTTTGAGTGTAACATTAAAGCCTCTAACAAATACTATCCAGAGGATTATACACTATGATTTTTCATTCATTTAACATTGTGATTTAAACAATATTAACCATCATATCATTTCATGTTAACAGAAAGACAATCCAGATGAAATCTTAATTACTAAAGAACTGTCAAGAGACATTTACAATTTCATACTGTATTTTATAAAAGTAATGATTGTCCTATTACATATGCTGTAATTTCCCTTTCCTGACTGCTATAATAGTTTCCTCACTCATTAAACACTTATTTTCTCACTACCTGCCAGCAGTTTCATAGCTGGCCTCATTTAGAGAAACTGAAAATATATGAAAGAAGAGAATAAGAAAAAGAAAATTAAAGTTGGAAATAATTAAAAACATAAAATATAAAACTGGGTTATTTGGTAAAATAAAGTATATGTAGGTAGCACAAGTGAGTTTGAGAAATGCTTGAAGGAAGATAATGAATTATTAAGAGAAAATATAGCTGACTTTGTTTGAGAACACGTTTCAGTTTTCTTCCCCAAATGAAAGTGAAAACCTGAAAATTCCTGCCTCTTCAGAGCAAATAAAATTTTAAGCAAGGAAAAAATCTCTCAGCATGCACTGGAGTCCAGTCAGATGCAAACAACCTCCAAACCAGCTAGGACTATCCAGGATAATCACACACTTTTAGAGGAACACCTTGGAATAACGACTTTGCTCGATTTAGAATGGAGACTTGGATATGTTTACTCTGCATCACTCCAGTGAGTGATGGAGCAGAGAATGTAGACGCCTACATATATGAGGCACTGAAAGGTTTCATTTCATCCCAATAAAGCAGTAACTTTTTTTTTAAAAAAACCCCTTTGGTTTCATGAAACAGGCAAAAAATCCCGTTACAGTTTGAGTTTTAACTTTAGTATTTTTTTCAAAAAGAAAACCTATAGATAGAAAAAGATTTACTGTATCCTAATTAGCAAAATAAAAGGCTGAAAATTATTAATTGTTTGGGGTTTCTTTAGCACTAAGTTTAGGGAAAGGGGAAAACGTTCAGAATTTATCTTTCTAAAAGTGCCAGTTTACAGGAAAAAAAAAGTGAGATTCCTACAAGATGTTTTTGTAAACTGTAAACAAGAAGGGCACTACAAGGATTATGACATCCTAGAAATCCATGTGTAGCTTCATAAAGGTTCTGTGTGTCTATTCAAAGAGAATTCTGCTGTAAAATTAGATTTTGAACTGTTGCCTTTATCTGCCATCATTCTTATTTAGCTTCAGCATAACATTTCTTAAATTCATCAGATTAAAAATCACTGAACTTCAGCAATCTTTTGCTCAGAATTGATCACCTTAAAGATCCCTTTTGTGGGCTGGTGATCAAGTGACTGCTCTTAGAAACGCTTTTTCTAAGGTTGAGTCCATATGGGAAGCACCCTCACAGTGCAGGAGATAAACCATACATCGATTATGTTCATAGCTGGCACTGGCCAAAAATACTGTGGATTTGTGAATTGTAGAGTAATTTAACACACAGGACCAAATTCTGGTTACCAGGGGAAGCTGAATTTGCAGACCTTGCTTCCAGAAGAGATAAGAGTAGGGACTAGGAATCAGAAAATGTAGCAGAGATGCTGATAAAATGCAGACACGGCAGTTATAAGCATGCCCAAGAGTAACCTAAAGCCAAAAGACTTGCTTGGAATTCATAGGGTGCAAGCTGAGAATGCAAGATCTGGGTCATCAGATAATCATCAAGGTAGAATCTAACTGGCTTTTAGGGTTTAGGAAAGATTTTCCCTTTTTCCATATGGAGATTATGCCACTGTCATGATGTAAGAGGGCTTGTGCCTTTCATTCACCTACTTCTGAAGCCTCTGGTCAGACAGAAGATAATGGATCAGAAATACACCAGGTTTAATTTAGCACATTGGATAAGCGCTCTAAAATTTCTGCAGACGTATCAACAAACACCCTCCACATATGCTATATTGCGTTATCTTTAATCTGCACTGACCTCTCACATTGACACTGTAAGTAAGGGCCAATGTCAGCAGAAAGAAGAACAGATTCAAAGGTTTTAATCAAGTCTTACACAGTCCTGCAAAAATCCCAGCCCGAGACGGTCTGACAGGCCGGGCTTTAAGCAGCCAGGCTCTCCCTGGAGCTCAGGAACAGTTCTGATGGCACAAGGACTGCATCATGTGGGCCAGCCTGTAGGATAACGGGGAATTGCCTGGCTGTTGTCAACCACTGTCAAATCCCTAATTCTATTTAAACATGGAGTTCTGGCACTTAATTCCAATCCCCAAATCATAAAAGCCCATAAGGTGCATTTGTAAAGTGTTGCAGCAGTGAGCACTGCTGTCTAAACAACACGCTATGCACCATGAAATGGTGTTTTGTATTGTATTCTTTAGAAATTTTCCTTTAAATGGAGATTCATGGGCATTTCAGTTGCCAGCCAACAGAGCAATATTAACATTCTCACAGGGGTGCATGAGTAAAAGTAATCACTAATAACACGGAGAGAATACCAGTAACTGTCATTCAGGGGAAGTCCCTGCCCTTCCCCCTTGCATCCAGATTTAAGTACATCATCCTCTTTACAGTGGGATTTAAATCCCATCAATACATCTTTCACCTTACAGACAGGCCTATCCTGCATGATGGGATTGAATTGTATCTCCCACTTCTTAATGTTGCAGCAGTTTCACAACTCCTGGTGACTGGAAACAAGAAAGTTTAAGGATATTCTCTCATTTCACTGTGTAAGACTCCAATTAACATGTCATAATAAGCTCTTTGTGCAAACTTACTATTTTCAAATATTCACAGGTAATATACTCAAACCCCAAAGTGTTCACAAGATCCTTGTCTGAATTTATACCTTACCCATGATTTTAAAACATTTTCCCTTGTACAAACTGTATGATCCTTTCACCTCCAAATGAACAAAATATGGTAGGAAAAGCAGAACAAAGCAGTTTTGCAAACGGTAGCATTTCATCTAATAATGAGCTGTAACTGAAACAGCCAACTGTATTGTTAAGTTCAGTCTTTACTGAGAAAATCTGGGTTTAGGTTTTTAGACTCCTTTATTATCCATCTGTTGCACTCAGTTATCATTAACTTAGTATTTGTCAAGACCCATTAAGACCAATTAACACGTCAACAAGTACAGATAATACAGTTAAATATCCATTTAAAGCCCTTCCATGCTTGTAGAGAAGCCAGCAGCAGAGACAGGCACATGTACTTCCATGGAGGTACATGACTTATTAAATGTCACTTCCAGGTCATTATTATACAAGGCTGAATTTGAAATCTGGATTATCAATTGCTGCAATAATTATTTTCAGCTTTACATGGAGATTTATGAAGATGAACAACATAGTATAAATCCATTGATGACTAAAAGTAAGTGCTGTTGTGTTAACCACAATGTTGAAGGATGCAAGGAAAAAAAAACAACCCACCAAACCAAAATCAAAACCCCAAACCACAAAACCCCCCTCAAACACAACACCTCACAAACTCCAAACCCACTACCAACCCCCAAAACACCACAACTTAAGAGATTTTCAAGTTTCAAGTCATAGAGAAATTAATAAAGCAGGAATGTCAATATTTTTGGGATCCAGCTAAGTAAGCTGCTAAACGCATTCACCAACATGCAACACTACAGTTCACAGTATGAGAACAAACTTGAGAGCTGTTTCTTTTGAATGACTTCCAGATAAATGAATTAACACCTTGCTGAATAGGAATGCATTCTGTTTCCAGTGTCCTTCGACACCTCGTATCAATCGCGTGCCTCCAGTTTTCTTAGTCAGGAGGAATAAAGTATATCAATTAAATCCCAAATATTTGAATGGATCAGCATGGTTCTAGCTGTTTTTTTTTTTCATTTATGAGGAAATGCATTTCATCAATTTCAAAAATAATATTGTAAAATACTCCTATATTTCCTTGGATCCATTACATCCTTTTCAAGATAGACTGAAACTAGAAAACAGTTTTTATTTCCAAGTAGGAAGAAAACGCCACGATAATAACAACATATTCAACAATGCACGGAGTGCTAAGAATTTCTACTTTATAGGCAGAAATTTTATCAGAATAACTCTTGAGATTTTTGTATTCACACCCAAACCTGAATCCAATTTTACCCATGACACATCTTCAAATCTAAGTATCTGTTTTTTGCCAAACCATAAATTTGTACCTAAACATCTCTCCACTGGGCACCTCTCCTCTACTTACATGCCTTTTAAATGGCTTTTACAGGTCTTTGGTTAAAAATGGTTTGTCACAATATAAAAAGTTAAGCAAATTATTTCATTTGTTGAGCAATAGTTCCATTTGCTTGTTACACAGAATAAACTTCTGATAATTCTAATAGAAAAACTTGTTTTCTTCATTCTTAAGTTTACATGCCGTCTGCTTAGATGGAGACTTTACAACTAATGCGAAGACAACCTAAACAGGAAGTACACAGACTATAAATCTGCCACCCTTCAGAGCAAGACCGAAACATGAAAACAAGTATTTCAGAAAATTATAAAACTACGAACATAGTTAACATTGAAGCTGGGAAAATGTCTTTTAATTCAGCCTAAATTTCTCAAACGAAAAAGAAAATCACTTGCGACATAAGAGGACCAGCAAGACTTACAAGGGGAAAAAGTCAGGAATGAGAGACCTTAAAACACAAAATTATTTAGAGCCTCCCAAAAAGTATCATTACAAAAGCAATAACCCAGGGTCACCCCAGTGGTAGAGCACTCAATTTTTTCCTTAAAAGCATTTGTCTCCCTTTTTATTTATTTTTTAAAGTGGGGACTTCAGAGGCAGTTGTTAAACTAAAAACATCCCTCCAGGTTTGGCAGGTTTGGGATGAAACTGAAAAACAAAATCTTCCTCGCTGTTGAGCAATATTACATTTCCCCCCCTTGCAGACTTATTTCATAAAAACGTCAGCTATTAAGTTAGCATTATTTAAAGGGCTTTAGGTTGTAGTTACTGAATGCAATCTAAGCTATATCCATAAAGGTCTGACATTGATCCCTGGTTGTATAAAACATGATACAGAGAGGCACTAAATAAATAATCTGTATACTGCTTCCAAAGCATCTCTATTTATCACTGCATTAATGATAAGGATCTGATTTAAAGTGAACCCTAGCGAGGGTCAAATGCGAGCACAAGCTGTAATATGAGCTGCAGGAGTGCTGATAACCTGAAACAATATGAAGAAACCCTGTCAGATAAATAAAACAAACCAGTGGTCCTAAACAGCTCAGAAAGAGGCCAACAAAACTAAATAGGGAGGGAACCATTTCTTCTTTTATTTGTTTGTTTGTTTTATTTTTAAAGAGGCCCAGAAAAGCTGCACCTGAAGATCAAGGCAGTCTAAAGCTCAGGAAATAACTGCACAGAAAGGCCAAGACTGATCTTAAAAGCCTGCACGGCCACTCAGGAGAAACGGTTTAGATGCCGCCTCGCATCTCCCAGAGCTCAGGAATTACCACTGCTCTCTAAATAATCAAAGGCAATTGTTTTCAAGGCATCACCAAATGCCTAATGGGAGCATCCCAGATGTAAATGAAAACTTGTATTTTTCAGGTTTAAATATATTAATTCATAAAAAACTCGTAACACTAAAACACTGTCTCTTGACTTACTGAAGAAAACTCTCGCTAATCCTTTCAACAAAACCTAAAAGTTTGAAAGACCTGTGGAAAACCAGGGAAAATTTCATTTGACTCAAGTCTGTCACAAATATGTGGAAAACAACCCAAAAAACCCCATCCAAAATGCAGGTTGCCTGCTTGCCCTTTACTAAAGCTCCATCCCCACGTGGAATTTTGCCCACCTTGCATTCTCCTAACACAGGGGACTGTTCAGTTTGGTTCCTAATCTCTTTTGCATTAGGGCTATCAGCCAAAGCAATGAAGAAGCTCAGGACTGAAATTCAGGAAATTCCCATTACACACACATTCTGCTGCCCTAAACCCTTCATTATGCTTAAGCCTGTGAAACTAAACAGCTATATTTTGATCTTTTTTTAATAGTTTATCATTTTTTGTTTTGTTTGCGTTACGGTAAATAAGCCACATCCCATCACTTCAGGCACAGTTTGAACAAACAATTACTCTTTTTGCCCTGAAGACCACACAGATGAAATGTCAGGAAGGAAAATCAAAGCACTCATAATTTATCCAGGCCTCGTGGTCATCTTAAAATTTAGAAAGGCTCTCAACCGCTGGTTAATAGCGGACATTAGAACTACTTTTTGTTGCTCTCTTAAATGATGATTGCTTTAAACAAATAATCGACTTTTAACAGTAGAGATGTGGGGTTTTTTTATTGATCGAGTAGGAATCTAATACATATAGATATTCCGGCAACAAGTTATCAACAGATAGTTCTTATTTGTACTGGATAGTCTCAAACTCTCAAACTCTGCTGGAGCGAGTACAGAGGAGGGCAACAAAGCTGGTGAGAGGCCTGGAGAACAAGGCTTATGAGGATCGATTGAGGGAGTAGGGGTTGTTTAGTCTGAGGAAGAGGAGGCTGAGGGGAGACCTCATCACTCTCTACAACTGCTTGAAAGGGCACTGTAGAGATATTGGTGCTGGTCTCTTCTCACGGGCAATGAGCGACAGGACAAGAGGGAATGGCTGCAAGCTGCAGCAGGGTAGGGTTAGGCTAGACATTAGGAAAAAATTTTTCACAGAGAGAGTGGTCAGTCAGTGGAATCAGCTGCCCAGGGAGGTGGTGGAGTCACCCTCCCTGACTGTGTTTCAGAGTAGATTAGATGTGGTGTTGAGGGATCTAGTGTAGGGGAGAACTTGTAGAGTAGGGCTGATGGTTGGACTTGATGATCCCAGGGGTCTCTTCCAACCTAAATGATTCTATGATTCTATGAAACAAGCTGAGACCACAATTTAAAAGAATATTAGTAGCTATACTAGAAGAAATAGAAGAAATAATAGTAGCTATAGTAGAAGAAATAGAAGAATTTGCCTCAGTAGCTCTGTGTAGGGCATTATTCTACTAGACACTATATATCATATTTAGGTAGGTGGAGAAAAGCATTAGCAAATTTTATTCTCTATCTACCCACCACAGGCTTGTGTTTTTCTTTGAGTAAGGTTTCTTTCCCCTTCCATGCAGCTTTACACAAATAAATGAAACAAATGTATTCTAATCTTTCTGAAAGGCAGTGGAGAGAGGCTACAGATATAGATGAATGTGTATTTGCTAAGCAAAAATGAACATTCCTGTGAACTTTTCTTCCTCTACCTACCTCCACTAGTGAGAATGAAAACAGTAATTAGCAGAAGGAGGAAAGAAACTAGGTACCTACCTAAAGCAGAAGAGTATTAGAAGTTAGAAAAAGTAAGTAGTGAAGAAAGAATCAGGAAATCAAGAAGGTTGTGAGCAATGGAAACCATTTAGAAATGGAAGTCCATTGGCGAGACAGAGAATTCAAAAGGCATTAGAGACTGCAGTGAAGACAAGATACATGTTAAATGCTTGGGAACAAAACAAAAAAAGAAAGAAATGTTTACATCTATGCTTTCATGTAACTGTTGAGTACGTGTTTTGGGATATTTTGATATTGTTTATATGCTTGCCTGGATATCTGACCACACAGTGTAGTGGTCAAGCGTAGCAAGATGTTCATAGCTCTGTTATGGAAATCAGTTTCTAAAAAGCTGAATGAAGAAATCAGGCTCTGGGTTTCAAGATGCACATTGTTCAACTCTGGTTAGTGTGCACAGAAAATGGTATTTCCTCAGCACAGCCGCAGTGGTAGAAACAACATCTCTGGACTGACTACACTGCCATGACCCAGGCAACCACCGCCAAGAAAAACACGGTAGGATAGATTATTTCACCGTGTGCTTTTGCAATTAAATTTCAAGCAGTTTCAGAATGTTTGCAATAAATTAATTTAGGACTCACATTGAAGAAAATAGGTTTACTAAGCACTTCCAATGTGGTAATGAGGCAGAGCCAAGAAGAACTCTGTCTGAGATCCTCTACTCAAAAGCATGGATGGGAGCAGCTTGGCTTTTCTATTCCACCTGAAATTCCTGGCAAATATCGAACCTCAGTCACAGAAAGGTGAAAGACAGTTTCAAAGGAATATACAAGAGATGCAAGCTAGCCCCATGATTGCAGTCTCTGCCATAATTCTTAAAAATATCCCAGAACCCAACATTTCATAATAATAATTATTTTAATAAGTACATTGATGTTTTACAAAGTAAAACTGATACCTCTGAAATTATTTCCAATTCTTTTGAAATGCTTAACCTTGAACTTTCCTGTAACTGCACTTTACACAATTCATGCATATGCTTAAATGATAGACTTATTGGATAAATTAATGGTTCCAATTCACTTAGAATTCTAGCTCATTTTCCAAACAATCCATCTAGGTTTTTCAACCAAGAGATTGAAATCCATGATAATGGAATGCAATGCAATTGTTATGGAACTGGTGGGAACTGGGTTTTCTCAAGTCTATTGGTCTAATGGAATCTTTTCCTTTTTTTATATCAATACATGTTATAAATGTAAAAGGAAAGAGCACTTCCCAAAACAATGTATTTGACAGTCAAATGCCATATGACAGCCTCTTAGTAACAAGTTTTCTGGTGACCAGGAGCTAATTTTGGCCCTGCTGGTGCGTTATTCAGGTATCAAACAACTCACTCCATTCAAAAGAAATTAAAAAAAAAAAAAAGTTTGTATTACTGGAGCAGACAATTCTGTATTTGCACCATAAAACATACCAGGAAATTTTATAACCAGGTTCTTTCCAGATTTATGCTCAGAGGAAGGCTGATTTATTTTTTTTAAATGTGATTTAGGAAAAGACAGGAGCACGTGAACATTTCAGCCACATCAGTTGCATGAAACCAGTGTTCTGCCACCTGGAGTTTTGGCCTGCTGTGTGAGACAGGTCCAGTATCTGACTGGGGAAAAGACACACTGAAACTCTTTCTACAAGGTCATGATTAAATACCCTTTTTTCTGCCTAATCTCCATCTATGTTAAGTACAATTATGTTAACGGTGATTACATACCTATTTCAAGGGATAAAAATAGGTTATTGTCTCAGACTCCAGTAGAACTGCCCGCCCAGGACTCTGACGTGCTCTGCAGGTCTCTCTCAGAGATACATGCATTAAGTTGTGAGCAACAGCTTCAGGAAGAGCTGCTTTTCCAAGCTTCACACCAAAGCTTCCACTTAAATCCTTTACAGAACGGCATGCAGTTCATTTCATTTCTATGGACAGGAATCAGTTCATTAGAATATCCACATACCATAAATTTAATGAAAAAATAATTTTCATTTAAAAAAACCTGAGAATATATTTGAAGTAGAGCACTGTTATGGGGGCAACAATAAAAATAAATACCTGTACATTATTCATTATCTTGGTTTTTTCGCTTAGACTCTGCAGCTCCAGACAACAGTGCAGCTGTAATTTTGCAAATTGCTTTTAATATGTATTTAGGCAGAACACACAGAAATTTCTTGATGGTTCAGCAAGCCAAAATTTTGCATATTACCAGCCAATTATATGATCACTCCTGAAGGACTAAATATTGCTACAAAATCTGAAGTAATCCAGGGTAAGGCATGTCAAGTATTTAGCGTTAAGAGGGATGCCTTCACTAAATTGAAAGATTTATCTACGATTTGAAAACTGAAAGCCTGTTGGAGGGTAATTTACAATTATAGAGGTAATTAATTACAATATACTTGAGATTTTCTCAGCCTAAATGCTTTGGTAATAGTACGGGCATATGCTGGGAGCTGCATCCCCTGTACCAGCGGGTGGCTGAGGCACCAGCGAAGCAGTGCCGGGAGGGGACCAGAGGCAAAGGCAGGAAAAGCCTCTCCCTGTCTCTTATCCAAAATCTGCTCTCCCTCCCAAACACCTCTGGGAATCTGAGGAGCACAACTTCCAAAACAGTTGTTGAATCCAAGCCATTTGTTGAATCTGATAAAGTTAAGTTCCTTTTCCTCCATCCACTGAGCTCCCAGGCACACAGAGGATCTGAACCGATGCAGTATCCCATGTACTTCATTGTGTATCTAGCCCTGGTTTTCCCCACCAATTATCACAGCTCCTGTCATACACACACCTATGATTTACATTTACGATCTCTACGTAACAAGATCTATGGCTTGCAGCAAAACTTCTCTCGGCAGATGGATTTTAGGAGCAGGCTAGACTTCAAAGCGCTCACCAGTCTAATTTCCTTCTGCTAGAGGTGCCCTGCATTGCCTAATACTTTTATAAAATTTCATTTATTACTTTACCATTACAATGGGAAGTCAGGCCATAAAACCCCATGGAAGATACAACTGAACTCACCCTGAAATAGTGGATGAAATAACATTTTCTCAATGACAGAAGTAGTAAATATTTGATATTAAATTCTTTATTTGAGACCAAGCAAGACACTTCATTTTGAGATATTTCTAAGGAAAATAAGGGACAGGACAAAATATATCTCCAAAGATGGCAAAAAGGAACTCATCATCTTTTCTTATTTCTTCTTTCCCTTCTCCCTGGGAGAATACAAGCCTAAATCTCCCACCTTCTGAGAATGCCCTAATTGTGGGGTTGTGGTGGATAGCTCCACCTCTTGCAGATTTCAGTGCCTGCTCCAGTAAATGTTTATTTTGACTGGGTAAAAGAGGGTCTCACATCTCCAGCCCAAGGCAACCCCTTGGAGCTAAAAAGGTGCATGTTAAAATCTGCCTAAACAAAAGCAATCTGAATTTTCAGGCTTTCCGGAAAATGCAAGTACTAACAGACCGATAAGAAATAAGAATTACAGCAGATTAACTTTTGATCACTGACTCTGTGTTTTTTCAGTCACTGTAACATTCAAATAAGTTCCAACAGCTCTCTGTCACTAACCCAGTATAACTCTGCACCTCTCAGAAACACTGCGTACCACTCTTGTTTTATTATTGCAATACTTGTGGTAAAAAGGAATTAAAATCATTAACCACCTAAAATAAATGTTGAATAAGTTTATCAAAGAGAAGGGACATTTGTTTTCCACAAAGCTACACATCTGACCTGCTGACATTTACCAAAAAGCTACTTTGTGTTTTCTGCACTGACAAGAAATCCCATGTGTTCCTCCTGTGTCACACTACAAAAGTAAGTCAGCCATGGATTAACTTCCATATGTTCTTTTAATTGATTTAACAAATATAGATAAGATAAAGATACTTATGTGGCATTGTAAAAAAGCACAGACTAAGACCTGGTCACCTTCTGCAGCTCCCCAGTACAGACCTTTGTGGGCACCCCTTGTGAAAGGAGCAGACTTNATCATACAACTTTCAAAACACTTCCATAGTTGCTTTCTTTACAGTTTAAAACATCACTGGCTTAATTGCCACAATTTCACTTCTATGTGGATTTATAATCCATTTTAATCTCTCGGAGAACACACCCTTTAAAGCTGAAATCAGCTTTCTAGGCACCCCCCAGAACTGGAAGCCTTTAAAAGAATATTTTGCTGTCCCTTTGCAGGAATGATCACTCCCATGCCGACTAGTTTTCAGTTTTAATCTCTGAATGGATGCAGGCATTTGTTTCTTTTTGGTCATACCACATTACATGCTGAGACAGTGACGATCTGTGGGAATTTAGCAACCCGTTCAGAATTCTACATTTTATAAGGGAGAAAATGTCAGATGTGGTCAGCTTCCTACCCTTTTATGGCTGACCTTTATTATTCGCTCCTGCCTCTTACTGCCTACACCTCCTGAGCAAATGTTCAAAATTCTATTCAAATTGCAGAAGCTAACTTCCTCTGCAGAGCATAATGCAGATTCAAAGGGGGACAAGTGTTGTTTATTAGCAATTACCATGAAAGTCCTTCCTGTAATTAACCTCAGCTTCATGGACACTACTATTTGCACTTCAGCTATCTCATAAACAGGGGCTACATTTCCATTATTGTTAGGGAAGATGAGTCACTGCAGAAGAATGCTTATCTCAAGTCAGCTTTAACTAGCTTTTGTCTGCATGAGGTATTAGTCACTGGTACCCACAAGGTTACAAGAAAGTCTGAATTTGGGCTTCTTTTTGAAAAGCCTCTTTCCTCTTCCCCCATATTCAGAATGCATCAGGGCTGAGAAGTATATAAAATTCTCGTTTGGGTTAAACATACACTTTGCCTGTATGATCACTGAATCATAACCAAGAAGAATTCCAGATTCTGCCCAGCTAATGGGAGGTCTAAGGCACTGAATAACCCAACATTCGCTCTGTAGGCCATAAAGAGACAATGCTGAAGGATTTGTTTTAACATTTTTTAAGCTCAAGTCAGTGCAGTGATGTATGCCTTTTGCCTGACGAAAAACAAATCCTAAACAATCCCCCCCAACACACACTTTATTCACAAAACACAATAAAATATGAAAATCCCACCACAGTGCACATGCCTAGATTTCTGGTTTGCGCTCTACTTTTTATTTATAATTGAACATTCTGGACGTGAGGAGATGTTAAGGAAAACACTTCTCACATACAGAACCTAAATGTGTATCTCCATTCCTTGAAACTAAAAAGGCTAAAAATCCAAGAGCCCCTTCATGACCTCCTCCTGCAAAACTACATGCAGGCAGGATTTTCATACCCCTTCTGATTCTAACAGGAGACGATCTGCATGGACCTGGTGCCTGCAGACCACAAGACTGGGGGCTTCTGAAGGGTAATCAAGAACATCTTTACGTGCTTTGCAGAAACAAAATGAGTAGAGATCGAAGTTAAAGCTTTACTAGTAATACAGTATTAAACAGCATGGCTGTGATTCTTGCAATGTGATGGAACCCTAAATTAAAATCTGATTCAAGGGGCAAAAACATTTGCCTTCTTTGCCTATTTAGCTCTCAGGCTATCCAGCAGAACTCTAAGAAAAATAAAAACACTAATTAAGACTAACTGAGACTTGAAATTCTTCCCATACTCACTGCTTTGAGTAATTTCATTTCACATTCCCAAGTGCTAATTCCAGAGAGTTACATCAAAGCCTGCAGAGATTGCTATAAACTGTAAGGTCAGAGATGAGAATATTCCTTTACTTTAGATGCAAGTTTATTGGGCATTTCTTGTTTTACTGTTATTTTTCTCTTGTGGGAGATGCTAAGTAACAGCAAGACAGAAGACTAGACCTGGATTATTGCACGTGAAAGCATCTACACTTGTACATCCATTTCTCTGCAATGCTAAGTTTTAGAAAAACTCCTTTTTGCTTTTTCTTGAAGCATTAATGAATGCTGTTGATACAGATTACATTTGACTAAAATGCAACTGAATGCCATCCTCTTGACAAGAGTTTTTTTCCATGTATACAGTGAACCAAACGCAGACATAAATCACATACAAGCTTGGGTGTTTTTTTTTCCTCTTTCCCAGTGGGAGTGGCAACTGAAATCTGGACCTTTGCCACTTTGGTTGTGCAATTCAGATCACAGTACTTATAGAGACGAGATGGTCAGTGCACCAGCATACTAATGTATCTGACTACTAAACTGGCCATTGTTAGCATTTGATAAATTAAAGTAAATCCACAGTTTAATGTCAGAAAATCACATTCCGCATAATTTTATGACTGAAATACAACTTCCAGTCTCACCACCTATTTCTAAGGGACAGTTTTGTAAACTCACTGTTAAAACTTTTCAGCTGCTCTAACAGTGGCATTGAAGTTTTCAAACAATGTATCAGAAAGAGGACAAACATTTTTTATCCTCCCCCCCCCCTTCCCTTTTCCTGTAGCCCATGACTATACAACTCTGGTTTGCGGTTGTGCATAAGAATTACCTAATAGTTTGCTATAATCAGTTCCTGGTTAAGACAAAAGAGAAATTATCTATGCAGTAAGATAAACCCAAGCTTCAACAAATCACCACTGAACTTACGCAATTCCTCCATAACAGCAAATGTGATTTTTAAAATCACTTCTCCTCTTTCCGGAGTTATACAGTGCCATATTAAACAATTTTGACAAGAAGAAATAAATCACAAACTATTGGATTATAGGACATCAATATTCAGTAAATTACCAAACCCACTGCGTTCAACACCTGTTTGAAGGTCCAAAAGAATTCCCATATTCATAAAGCTTTTAGCATAAAAATAATTTTTCATAAGGAAAAGGGGAAAAAAAATCATGTGACAAGGTAGGCACATTTGGACAGGTTGCTAGGATGAGCTCTATGTTTTCAGAGAGAAAGAAAACATTTTGAAAAGATATGTTACTCGTTTGGGAAATCATTTCTCTTTTTGCGTGTGCATTAGGAGTAGGAATAACTTCTTCAGCCTTAAGGTAATGATAGGGCTCATACTGGATAAGCTCTGCTAGCTTTCCTGTCTGTCTAGCTTTTAAAGCATACTTAATTATAACGAAATGGTGCTTTGCTCTGTCAACAAGTTGTGAAGTCACTTTGCTCAACCTTTTTCCTCTCATTCCCTCTGCCATTCCTCTTCCCTGGTCCTGTTTAATTTTTTGCATTTCCTGATTTTTATCTTGGGAAAACAAAGGGCAGCTGCAC
>VZTM01040830.1:0-20798 GCA_013400555.1 Jacana jacana | reverse complement strand
TGATACTAGAGAGAGAGAACACCCTTCTATTTCTGAACCCCAGAGGACTCAACAGTGACACTTACCTTTTCTTTCTTAAGAATGTTTTTGGTATTAATAGAGAGCCAGAGATTACATAAAGGTACAAAGAATATATAACTGCTGGTTTGATTTTAATTCATTAATTATCAGGCAGGCATAGATCCCTTAAATATATGTTTGTCCATAGCTTCCTGAGGTCTACAGCATTGCCCTGTCATCTGAAAAAGCTTTTCTGTACCAGGTGGCCAAAAAAAATTCTAACGGTGAAGCATAAATACTCTTGTAGGAAAATCAATGGATCCAAAAGCTGTAATGAGGAATAAATAAAGAACGAAGACATGTGTGCCTGTAATTCTCCACCAGAGACAAATTTCAGTAAATCTCTAGTTTACCGTTGCTTCTGCTGTGAATAAGATTGTCAGCAGAAGAGCTTTGTGCAAGTAGGAGGCTCAACCTGAAGTGTGTGCAAGAGAGAGGCAAATCTGAATTTAAACTGAAACACATTTTGGATGTTTTTTGTCAGATGATTTACTTCTCTAACTGACAAGGAAATAAGCAGGATAAATACCATGTAGAGGCTAATTAAGCTGTGTTCTTCCTGGGAAAGCAATTTCATACCATGTACCAGGTGATTAGGACAGTTATAAACTTGAAAGAGCACAAGAACAAAATGGGATCTTGGGAAGAAAAGGCAGAGGAAAAAGGTTGAGTGTTTATACAGCAAATCCAAGGATCTGTGCAAGGATGTGCCATACCATTTTAGAATGATCTGGTCCTTGCATGTTATGTTGTTGTGGTGTACCTTGTCTGCTAGCTTAGCTTAATAGACTCTCTGCTACTTCTATCATGTGAAAAGAATGTGTGTTCATCATTCTGGATCTTATTTCTTATTCTTATTTAATTTTCTCTTATATTTTTCTGGTTACTAAGGGAGGAAGGAGAAGCGGTGAGAGGTCTAGAAAAACTCCATTGTTGGAATGTGAGGAGTAGGCACCTCCCAATAATATGTGGCTACAGCAAAAATGTGTTACCTCTTCAGACTTACATTTAAAATATGTACATATTTTGTCAGTGACCCAAGAAATACTTTAGGAGACCATCCCAAAGGAATGTTGGAGAGAGGTCTTGGTTTATTTGTAGCTAGTCCTGAAGCACTATAAAGGAAAATCACTTTTCCTGACACAGCTGGCAAAAGCTTGAGATAGGAAAACATATATGTACAAAATAATATTTTGGTATAATTTAAAACAAAGGAACAAATATTGCACCAAACCATATTACCATCTCAGCAACGCATGAAACAAGTCCTGAGTGAAAAAAAATGTTTCTGTGGTGCTGTGTTTGCCTTTACAATGGGATGAAAAAAAGCCTTGACCCATTTAGTGAGTAAATGTGTTTATAATTCAAGACAGAAGCTGCAGGCAGATTTTGAAATCTGTTGCTATTTCTGCCATTATAAAGCACAGTTCTGCCTGTTGCAAGTGCACAAGTAGGTAGCACTTTATTATAAAGGCAGATATTTGCCTCAGTTATGGAAGGAGATTTCCCTTTTTGTGGTACTTTATAAAATCGAATGAGATAATTAATGGTCTAAACCAAGTTCATAAAAAGCCTGAATTCGAAGTGCTTGGAATTGCGGTAGAAATGAACCTACTGCATTCTGGTCATAGTCATCCAGTGTAGCATATATAGGTTAGAACACTGTCTTCGTTAAGAACTGTGCTATTCTAGTATGAGTTTCCAAGTTCCAACTAAATCAGGGCAGATTTCCCATAGCTCCCATTTAAAACAAAAATAAAATATGTTGTGCAGTTCTTTGACGTAAAAATCAAACATACCACTTCAGAAAAATTACAAGGCAAAAATGTGCTATGTCAAAATAGAGCAGTTAATTTGGGCAGAAATAGCACTTTTAAAAAATATAGCCTTCCTTTTTGTTGTCCTAATTGGATGGTTTTATAATGACAGATTAAAACCACTGCAAAAGTAACATACAAATGATGTTTTATAACCTGCTTAGTATTTCAGCAAAATATTTTCTTTGTGCCAACCAATGAATCATAGACTGCTGCACACGGGAAGTAGCAATAACTTTTTTTTAAGATGCGTTGACATTCTCGTTGTTATTACTTTTAAATTAATATGGGGTGCTGGAAGACATTTCAGGTGTTTCAGTACATTACTGCTTGGGCTAATTGTTCTCTTTTTGAATTAAACAAGAGCTTGTTAGAAAGAAATACTGTGAGAAATCAATGGAGAATGAATGTACAACACAACAAAGTATTTGCAGAAAACCAGGTCATAATAATTAAAGAAATGTGGGAAAAGTCTGTAATTTGTATTGGTGTTCGAACACTAAAAAATAATTAATATGAAAAATCGGCCTGATCTGGAATGAAATATCCTTTACTTAGGTCTTTTTTTTCTAAAATTAATGTAGCAAAATGTAGCCTCATAACATTTTTTTAAAAGAAGAAAGCAGAAATTCTCCATTTAAAAAAAAGTTAAATATTTTTAGTTCCCTTATCCTCAGCTTCCCCCTCCCCCCAGTAAAAGCTCTGCCAAATTTAAGCTGCTTTCACAGAGTGCTAGACATCCTTTATTTTTTCAGCAAATGAATTATTCATCTTAAAGATTTTCATCCAGCTAATAATACAAATGACTAGAACAGGCCACTTGCATTAGAGCTTCTCACTGTAGGAGGTACATTTCTGATTATGCTTCTACCTATAGAGTAAAGAGCGTTGGACCTTGAATTTTGTGAAATTCTACCCCCACCTATCCTATCCCTTGAATTCAGAGGAATAAGAAATTCATTCTTTTTGTGACAGATTTTGTTGCAGTTCTAGATTTCTCCAAATATTACTGGAATTCAAATTGTAGTGGATTACTGTAAGATGTCTCACACAAATCCCTCTAGTTGTATACCTCTGTATTAGTGACCTTGGCTGTGACTCATTTCTCTCAGGGCAAGCAACTGTGGAAACATTTCAGTTGCCCATGCTGTAGCATTGTAATGTAAAATATTACTCTCTTGTCTCGTTAGCAGGAGGAAAGGTGAGGGTTTCACTAGGTTGTATCTGCTCTCAATGTGTCACTCTGAAGCTAGAGTTGGGACAGGCACACATCCTTTAAAACTGTATCTTTCACACTTATTCTTTTCAACTGTTTTAGAGATTTTATTTTGAGCCGTATTAAAGCCCTGCGTTGATCCTGGCAGGCATCCCCAGTTTCAAGTCTAGTTTCCACCAGTCTAGCATGAGAAAGTAGCTGGAAGGCTTCCAAAAATCTGAACATTTGTTTCCATGGAAGGCTTGTAATATCCAGCTGCTTTTGACTCTGCATTTAATGGCATGTTTGTATTTGGAAAAAAAAAAAATCAATAAAGTTTATGAACTGAAAAGAGAGATCCACTGCAACCAGTTCTGTCACTTCTAAGGACACCTCATGCAATTCTCCGTGACACAGAAACCATCCTACGCACTCCTGCTAAACAAGATTTAACATTGTAAACCTCACCAGAGCAGCTCAAGCTCAAGGAGAGGTACAATGATAAAGAACAAAGGAGAGCTGTGAGAAACAACCTACCACTAATCAGCCTAGAAGGCCAACAAGATCTGATAGGTTTCTGCAATAAAACTACCCTAAACCTCCCAGTGGATTTTCATACAATAGAAATCAAAAGGGCACATTAGTCATACGGCAAGAGAGACACCAAGGGAAAGCTTCCTGCTCTCATACTTTAAACAGCTTTCTTTTTCAGATAAAATAGCTACCATACAAGGTTCATAAAGAATAAAACTTTTCACTCTGAGGGCTGGTCCAAGGTCTGTGCAGTATTTAAGTCATACTATTATGAGGCCATAAATGTGGCACTAGTTGTAAATTATTTTATATTGCTATTATTACCTTTGAGATGCCATAATACATAATGATCTATTGTCCACATTTATAAAATACTTCTACTGCAATAGGCAGGCCTCAGTACCTTTTCGGAATAGTCTTTCTGACTTCAGTCGTGCCTATCGTTATATCAAAGATTCAATTTGTGTTTCACTCCATGTTTCTGCACTTCATTAGGTTATCAGGAAAGTCTGATCATAGAGGGGGAAAAATACTGTGGGATGGAGTCATTCCCTTGTTCCCCAAGACTATTTATGTTGTATTCTAAAAAGGGTACATGGGTTACCGATGGGCCGATGTTAATGGCATGGGCTTCAACAAGGCCAAGTGCCAGGTCCTGCACTTGGGCCACAACCTCATGCATTGCTACAGGCTTGGGGAAGTGCAGCTGGAGAGCTGCCTGGCAGAAAAGGACCTGGGGTGCTGATTGACAAGCAGCTAAATATGAGCCAGCAGTGTGCCCACGTGGTCAAAAAGGCCAGCAGCATCCTGGCTTGTATAAGAAATAGTGTGACCAGCAGAAGTAGGGAGGTTATTGTCCCCCTGTGCTCAGCACTGGTGAGGCAACACCTTGAGTATTGTGTCCAGTTCTGGGCACCTCAACACAAGATAGATATTGAGGTGCTAGAGCAAGTGCAGAGGAGGGCAATGAAGCTGGTGAAAGGCCTGGGACGTAAATCTTATGAGGAGCAATTGAGGGAGCTGGGACTGTTTAGTTTGCAGAAGAGGAGACTGAGAGGAGACCTCATCACTCTCTACAACTACTTGAAAGGACTTTGTAGAGAGGTTGGAGCAGGTCTCTTCTCATGGGTAATTAGCGATAGAACAAGAGGGAATGGCTGCAAGCTGCAGCAGGGTAGGTTTAGGCTGGACGCTAGGAAAAATTCTTCACAGAAGGAGTGATCAGTCACTGGAGTAGGCTGCCCAGGGAGGTGGTGGAGGCACCATCCCTGAATGTGTTTAAGAGTAGATTGGATGTGGTGTTGAGGGATCTGGTGTAGGGGAGAACTTTGTAGAGTAGGGTTGATGGTTGGACTCAACGGTCCCAAGGGTCTCTTCCAACCTAAATGATTCTATCATTCTGTCACCAGCAAAGTCTTCCCAACAACTTAGGCTGTAGCACACAGCCACTTGAGGATGTTCATTAGAAATCCTTATGAAGCTCAGGCTGTGTGGCCACTTATGCTTAACATAAGCTGGTGCACTATTTCATTCCAAAAAGTAAAGCCAGTAACTCCTCTTCCACATGAGCCATCTCCCCCTCATGCATCTATAAAGGATCTTCTCCAAATGTGATGGGCTACAGGCTACCTGTCATTAAGGCTTATTCTCTCCTGCTTCCTGGGAAGTCGTAGAGCAGGATTCTGCAGAGTTGCACTTTTCTAGTTCTTTGGCATGATACTATCATTTAATTTCCTTTAAATTAGCTTGTTCTTTGGCTCTCCCAACTGTTTCCGTACTGTGATGTTGTGTGTTACTAGTTGTATATAATGTATTAATATAACCATATACAAAATACAACAGTGTAGATATATGAATTTATATCAAGGGTGCTTAAGCTTTTTTAGGTGCAGGCAGCAATAGTATTTGTTGCTTGGAAAGAATTTCATACTGTGTTAATCGTTCTGAGTATGTCCTGTGATTAATTGAACCCTGTTCTAATACAAAATTCAAAACTTCTCAAATATCTGCAAGGCTTATTAATGTGAATCTGCACTTTTTTTTTTTTTCTTTTTTTTTTCATGTGGGAAGCATCAAAATTTGTGTAAGGACTGCTCTTCTGTTGAGCAAAATTTTAATTTTGTAATGCTAAGTACAATGCGGCCTATTTAATAATGTAACTGTTGTCCTCAAAAATTCCAAAAGAGAATAGTCTGTTTTTACACTTAGTCACATTAAAAAAAAATATCTAATATTTATTCTGCTAAAATTGGTGGTTTTTTTCAGTGCCTTTTATAAAGTTAAAACATATACAACTTTGTTAAGATGATGATAAACTGGTACCAAATGTCTGAAAAAAATAGAATGGTATCTCTATGTCCACAAATGGTAAATTATATTTAATTTTTTTTTATATATGGGGCTGCAAGTACAACAGTGCTGAATCACAGTACTTATTTAGAAATGCTGGGTTTTTTTCCTAAATGCATGCGATTAAACACTGTCTCCACCAAATAACCTTGACTTCTGAGACAATGTAGGCATACTCTCTGTATACATGTTTAATTGCATATTCTATTTATATATTCTATGTAAGGGTCCTCATGACATTTTTAAAGAATAATTTCTAGAAACTACTAAGCATATCTTAACTGCCACTTAATGATTAAAAATGAGTGACCCTTATCTAGTAACATCCTGACAACAAAAATTTACCATCTGCAATGTTACCAAATTGTGCCTCACAATAACAGTTGCTTTGGTGAGCAGTGACGAGTGGACAGCAAAAGCATCTCCAGACTCTTTGCAGCTGTTTTCTCTGCTGGAACCTGGAAAGACCAGAATAACATGTATGAGCTTTCAGGCTCAACAGACTCTTCTAAAACGGGAGCCACAAACCAAACATAAATAGAAGTTGTGAACATGTGAGTTGTAAGTGGATATGTTAGTCAGTCAGAGAAAAAAAGGAGCTGTTAACTAACTGAATAATTAAGTAAAGCAAAGGAGGGCGAGGTTAAGGGAAAGCAATTATTTCTACATAAGAGAGAAACAGCTAAATTTTCTTCTAAGGAACATTGGAGGGACTGTGGGGAAAGGACCAAGATAGGATGATTATAAATTTCCATATGAATCGTATCTCTCCTGAATCCATAATTTTGGTATCCAACAGAAGCTGAAAAATTCTTGTGTACCTGACAGCTTGTCTACTCTTCTGTTGCATTAGTTGAAAAGATATTCATTCTCTTTGCAAACTTTGACTCAAGCCTATCCTGAGGCTATGATGACTTCAAGAGCATTATCAGTACACATATCCTTCTGCCCAGCTGGAAAGTTGTCCCATTCTTCTTGTGCCGTTCTCAAGACACTGACTGTGCAGCACAAGCTCATTCTGTATTATCCTTAGTGCTGTACATTTTCCCAATGGAGCCTGCTAGACTGATGAGCAGTCTGAGGACTGTATATCCCAAGGAGGTTGCGTGTGCCCCATCCAACTGTGGTGTCTAGTATCAGTGTAATGCTAGGGGTATTTGTGTTCCCCAGGACTGGACACCAAGAGACAGCCAGACCTTCAAAGGGGCTCTCCTGTAGGCCTGTTTGGAAGCTATTAGCCATTAAAAAAAAGAAAATCTAAGGAAAAAAAAAATACAAACCAAACAAAACCAAAAAACCAACACATTGACTTTGATGCATACTTCCCTCCTAGGGAAGAGCCTAGGCTGTTTTGTAAGTACTTTTCCATCTTATTCCATAACACGAATAAAATTGGAAACGTATATTTTTCAATCAGTCCTTCACAACATGTCATTAATTGTTTGAAGTAAAGTAGCATTTTCTTTTGTCGAGTGAAGAAGGCAAATGTCACTTAACCTCAGGATGCTTGTGCTAAGTGCAAGATGTAGAGCTAAAACATGAGCTGCCAGGAGCTCACAATGAAGTGTTAAATTTTCAAAACTTGTATCTTGCTAGTACAGACATTATGTGAATACAATTGCATATGCGTGAGACTAGATAGAATAAGAGATATGGCTGTCCTAGCTATACCCATGTCTTAGATTAAAAATAAAATTATTTTATTGATCTGCTCCCACGGGAAAAATATACATAATTTTTGAAATATTCCTAGTGAATACTCTATAAATCTCATTCTTTTGTTCTTTCTGTCTGCCCTTAGGCAGATGCAGAAATCAATGGTTTTCACCATTCGGATGTTGTATAATTTCATAATTCATGATGTATGATTTATTCAAATACATGTGTAACTTTTGTTTATCAACTTGAATGCAAACACAGCTAAGCACTTCTGTCACTTTTATCTCCACTGTAAACTGATCGAGCCATACATAGAAAGCCATTTAGAAATACTGCAGCTGCTCTTAGTCTGTTGAATTGTGTGTTAGATGTACCAGGTTATAAATTTACCATCCCGTGCTCTACAGGCCCGTTGAACCAATCCCTCTTGTCCAAAAATTCCAATACATATTAAATGTTCGCTTCAGTTCACTAAAGAGTCTTACCCAAGTGAAGGTAATATATACTTATTTGGGCAAAACTTTTTATGACTCTATGGCAACATGCTAAATGGCATTGTGTTTCAATGCTATTTACAGCTCTGCAGCCTACCGCATGATTTATAACTAATATGTTTAACGTAATTGAACTTACCTAACACTTATTTGCATGTTCTGGGCAATATCCAGCTACTATGTAATTAATTCTCAATGTGTAACTAATTTTCAAAACCTCCATAGGAATTATTTAGAGGCAACTCAGGTAAAATGTAGGGAGGACCTACACGAGAACTTATCACTGAAAGAACTTTAGGATTTATCAGCAGATCTCTGGGGTGTTGGTGTGCATGTCCTATGTGTGGAGGTAGGTCAGCAAAACAGGAAGGAATGCTTTTCAGATTTTTGATTGGTTTTGTTTTAGGGATTTTTAGGACACAGTTTCTGGCTGACTGAGTTCAGGGCATTTCTGCATCTCAGAATAATTGAGGTACTTGAATCACAAATATTTTAAAATTGGTCTCTCCGTGAATATCTCAACCGATGTATTTAGTAACATGAAATAACCTCAGTGTGAGTAATGTGAAACTGTAGACAACAAATTTGGGTTTGGATGTTCGTTCAAGCTGCCTCAGAAATATGGAGTACTTTAATGTGTAGTCAGATGCTTCTGGGTCATTATTTTATTTGTCTGTTGTTTAGCTGAAAAGTGGAAAGGTCTCATTTTCATTTGTACATGGAACAAAAGCAAAAACTGATGTGCCCACTTTACCTTCTTTCAGAGCATCCTTTGTAGAGTCTGCTTTTTTCCATTAGTAATACCGTGCTATATATCATGTACACATCAAGTTTCTGTGAATATAATTGATAAACTAATTTTTACCTAATAATCAGAACATCCATTACTGGTTTACTGGGGTATATTTAGTGTAAACATCTGTCATAGACACAGATAAGCAACTGTATTTGATAAGATTGCCACAGTTTGAAAGTATTTTTAAAAGGTATTTTAGTTAGTCTGTTAATTGCCTTTAGTTCTTGTCCAATTTTTTATTTTGTTTGCACACAAAGTTGTTTTAGATAAGTGTTTAGTTGAGTATCTAACACTGCAAAAGGTAAGGCAATTTATATTTCTGAAATAAGAGATGAGATGGATGCTATTCACTTATATATAACATTATTAATGAGGGGAAAAAAAAGTCAGTCATACATCTGTGTCCTACTGCTGTTTTGTTTGTTGTCTTCCATTGTTGCTTCTGCTGACACCGAAATCTGCTCCTGGGGATGGTTATGGTAAATGATACAGGATTACACAAGAGATTATCCTCTAACACCCAAAAATTGTGTGAAGTCCAATGAACATAAGATATTTAGGATGTCCCAGAACTGGACAGTGTAGGGTTTAGTTACTGCACAGCCCTGGATTTGTGCAATAACTACACTGTGACCTGACCACCTCAGGAAGCCCATTGCATGGCAAAGGAGCCAGCTTTCAAGTGGCTCCTTAGAGTCTTCCTTCTCATGCGCTACACCTACAAACTTTGGGCAGAGGGGAGGGCAGGGGAGAGGGAGGGCAGAAGGAGAAACCCGACTGTCTTTATCTGTCAGCCCTCTCTGTCCCCAGCTTCCTGCTTAGGTTTGCCCATCACAGCACATTTGCAATTCTACCGGATACTTCAGTTCCTGTTGCAGTATCAGTTTCCTGTAATATGATAGTATTTCGGGTCATTGAATGAGCTGCAACAAAAAAAATGTTGCCTTTTGTAATAATCTTAGACTGCCAACAGTTTCCTTCAGGCTTAAAATTTAACTAAGCACTTGGTAAAATTAAACCCATTTATGAGAGAAAATAAAATTATGTAATGCAAACATTGTACCAATTTTTCCATGTGCAAAATAGAAAAAAAATATTACTGTGGCTAGAGAAAACATCGTATTTGCTCCATTTGTTTTCAAGTCCTTGGCAAAATGGAAACAGAAACAGAAGATAAAACTGGGAATGAACTGGTGCTGTATGTGCCCCTTAATCAGCTTAAAATCAATTACATGATGCTTTTCACTATGTAGAAAGCACTCCTTCTATTGAAATAAATCGGTCGCATTCTTGTCCATGGTAAAAAGGCCATGACAAGAACCATAGATGAAGGTTTATTTTGTGGCTTGACTGTAATACCCACATGATAATACTCTGTCCATTTATATATAATAATAGTTTTAGTTTTAAAGACATTTCAGATTATGGATAAAATTTGTAGCCAGTAGACTTCTATTAAATACTTCTACAGGCCTTTGTTGTCTGAGCTTGGCTATACAGCATATTCAGCCGTAGAATAGTAGATGTGCTAATAAGTATTACATGCTGCTGTTGTTTATTGGAACATTTTTTTTTTAATCTCTCCTTTCAGGCTTGTTTGTAGCAAAGGTGGTCTGCTGGGCTGAATATTGAGTAATCTATGCAATCATTGGGCATGTGTTGACTATGGCAGTTTCACTTGTTCATAGATTGACAGGAAACTTTCTCTGTGCTGTACAGCTATTAATTTTCCAGTACTCTGGGGAGGGTTTCACCTTGAACCAAAAAAACTTAGTAAATATAACAAAATATAGCTGCCTTACTCCTGTAATATAACACTGAAGTTTAAATAGAAGTTGCTTATTTTTATACTCTTTGTTTAAAATTGGTCTGCCTTTTTTTCTTTTTTGATTTTGCATCTTTCTAATTATAAACTTTAAAAATTAAGTCGCTTTATAGTAATAGAATCTTTATTTATGTTGAATTTCACGTTCACTTATACGAAGAAACACTTAAAACCCTTGAACAAACTGAAAGAAAAAAATTATGAGTTTCCTATTTGAAAATGTTATGGCATGGTAGAACATTTGAGGGTTTTCTTAAACAGTGCGGGCAAAAATTAATATCTGTTGAGTGTTTCATTTTACTGTACCAAATATATTGCTTGTTACATAAAATGTACCTTTTATGTGTGCATGGTTTGTGTGTATGTATGTTTATATAAATATGCGTATATCATATATTGAACAGCAGACCTAGAGAGATTTAGAAAGATCTTTGTAAGGAACAAAATCATATCCTTGACATTTTTTGGAGAAGGCAGTGGTGGCTTGAGTAGGCTGTCACTTGGTAGAAGAGTAGGAGAGAGAATAAACAAATAATTTGGTATTGTGGTAGTAAAGTTATTGTATGGATGGCTCCAGATAAGGAAGAGGTAGTGAATGAAACAGTAAGCAACACACTTAAGGTGCAAATGACAAGCACTTTGTTGTTTGGAGCATGGGTGCCTCTTAATCTCCCTATTTGTATGGCCCGGGAAAGACTGTCTGTATGTCCTTGTGCCCACGCCCAGGAATGAACCTATCCATGTCTAGGCCTGGGAGCACCCTCCCATGTCCTTTCTTCATCCAGTGCAACCCTACCATGTGTCCCATCTTCTCCCAGGGCTGCTGGGGTTTGTCCCCAGCTGGGGACCCCACTGCTGGGGTTTGTCATGCTCTGCAGGTTTGGGTCATGGACGTATTCTGAGTACTGGCTTTATACTATTAATTCAGTTTGAGATTTGTCATTTGATTAAGTGGAAAAAGAATCATGGCTGTTCAGAAGATGGGTTAATGCAGGGGAACTGAAACCAGACTCTTGAATTACCGTAAGATGTAAGTCTGAGCTTCAGAAAATTTGGTTTCAGCACGTGTATCTTCATGCATTACCTTAGGTAATTTATTTCAGTGCTCGACATCCTGTCTCCCATTTTTGTCAAATGAAAATAACACGTCTTTTTATGTTTGTGTCTCATCTTTGCTTTGTTGTAATGGTCTTGTGGACTTTCTCATCCTATGTTAAAGAATGATCTCAACAACATAACACGCTAGTTATCTTTGTGTTCAGACCATGATAATTATTGTGGTACTTCAGTAATACCTTCTGTGTCTGCAATTTTGGTATCTGTGTATGACTCACAGAATCACAGAATTGTAGGGGTTGGAAAGGACCTTTGGAGATATCTAGTTCAACCCTCCTGCCAAATCAGGTTCACCTAGAGCAGGCTGGCCAGGGACACATCCAGGTGGGTTTTGAATATCTCCACAGAAGGAGATTTCATGGCCTCCCTGGGCAGCCTCTTCCAGTGCTCTGTCATCCTCAAAGCAAAGAAGTTTTTCCTCATGTTGAGATGGAATTTCCCGTGTTCCAGCTTGTGCCTGTTGCGCCTTGTCCTGTCACAGGGCACCACTGTGAAGAGCCTGACCCCATCCTCTCAACAGTTGTCCTTTAGATATTTATAAGCATTGATGAGATCTGTTCTCAGTCTTCTCCAGGACAAACACACCCAAGTTTCTCAGCCTTTCCTCATATGGGAGGTGCTTCATTCCCTTGATCATCCTCATAGCCACTAGACTCTTTCCAGTAGTTCTCTTTCCTTCTTGAACTGAGGGGCCCAGAAGTGGATCCAGTACTCCAGGTAGGTAAAACAGCAATGGACACCAGAAATTCTGATTAGAGTTAAGAAAAAATATTTTCAGCATGAGGGTGACCATGTACTGGAATAAGTTTTCCAGAGAAATGATCCATCATTCAATCATTTTAGTACTTACCTGGATGCATCCCTGTGCAACCTGACCTAAATGGCCCTGCTTTGAGAATGAGGTTTGACTAAATGACCTCTGGAGGCCCTCCCAGACTGTATATAAAGTAGCAAATACAAAATGAAATTATTTGAGTGCAGTGATGTAATAAAATAATAAGTTTATAAAACTTGATTGAAGCCAGAGTGAAAGGTGTTTGTTATATAGTTTGTTTTAAGTAGGTCATAGAATCAGAGTTAATTATAAATCAAAGGAGAGTTTTCTGTAGATACCAACATTTACTGACAAGAGTAGCAGAAACATCTGGAGTTCTCCCTGGGACTCCAAACATCCTGTCTTACCCATTGTGTGCAGAATGACTGGTTAATAAAGAATGATGTATGTCTGGACACTTAAAACCTGTATGTAAGTGTACAGTTTTGAAAACCTCAGTCAAAGATTGCTGTTCATTTTATAAATTAGTTTCCTGGCACTCTCATCTTTCTTCTACAGAAAGCTGTTTCTTGAATGTAAAATGCTCTTTGATATAACGAGATGGTGTAGGACTGTCGACTGAAAAATATCAGCTCTTTATATGTTCTTCAGAATTTCATAGCCATTATACATTCAAAGTATTCTTCTATCAACTACCCATGTAATGGTATTAGTTATCTGTACAGTGATAGATGGATGCGCAAATCTGTATTGTAAGTATCCTTGTGCAATTTCATTTTGAGAAAAGTATTTGTAGAATACTCAACATAGAAATAATGTTATTTAAAAAAAATAAATGCACAGATGCAGCAATCTTCGATAAGAATAGAAATGCACCCTAAACATGTTTTGCAATAACCCAATTTTAACTCTTTCAATATTTTTGCATTTTGTTTGAAATATAAAATATAAACTGGAAACTAAAGAGATTATATATCCCAATTCTGTTATTTAAATCACTCTGGGCTCTGACGTTGAAAGCTACAATTCTGTCTGGAATCAAATTGTAAGGATGAGTTGTAATCCCCTAATAGAAACACTGACTAATCTCAGACTATATAGATGCTAATGGTGCCATGTAATGCATTAGCAAACGTGTTACTGATAAATAGGAATGAAATATTATTGGGCAGTCTCAAAGTTAAGCTCAGAGAAGATCTCAATTATAAAGTGTCACAGAAGGAACTAAATGGGTTTTTCTATCATAAAAGACTGAGCCATGTGCAAGCCTTTGTACCAGGAAAGAGGGAAAGGACTGTGAGCATTTTACTTTTGAAGAAAGAGCCAAACAAGGTCTCTGCATGAAAGTTCAGAAATCCATGAAAAGCCAGCGGCACAGGAGGAATCTTCAGCCTCAGTTATTTCCATTGTTTTCTTGGCTGAAGGTATCACTTATCTCATGCTTCTGAATCTCAGCCAGTCAATGGCAAGGATTAGATGGGTTTACTGGTCTCCCAGAGGACTGGCAGGCTGAAGAGGGTTTCAGGTTGCATCCATAGATTCCTGCCATTCTCCCATGACGTTCATAGAGGACAAATCCATCTTCACCTCTCTTCTCCCACTACCACGGAGAATGAAACTCTCCCTCCAGGCACTTTCCACAGGCAGGCTTCCTAACTGTGTAGTCTTGCTAGCAAAAACGCAAGTATCATTGTTCCTGTCTTTGAAAAATGCAATTATAATGACAGCTCTCTGTCATTGCAATAATGACTAATACTACCTACACATAGCAATGACATAAACATGGTGGCTGATGCACAACAAACAGGTGATAGAGCTGGAAAAAAAGGGCTTCCTCATATAACATATATCTTCATAGGATTTATAATGCTATGGGTAAAGTACAGTTGCTTGCCATGGATTTAGATTGACCATATTTATCATTCCACTAAGAACAGAACTTTTAAGACATGCTTGGAAGTGAAATGTTATTACAATAAAAATTGCATGATCATATATCGGGTTGGTTGCTAATAACTTCTAATCAGAACCACTGTTAATATTAGAATAGATAGGAATGGCCAATATTTATTGCAGTTCAGAAAGAAAATGTGCCTAGAAAGAAATATAATCTATATTTGCTTAAAACAAAAAAAACCAAACAACTAAACAAACAAAACCCTTTTCAAACAGGATATTTATATGAAGTAAGAGAAATGTAAAGGTGTATTTTACAGCAGAGTTATGTTACCACCCCAGCTGAGTTCAGAGCTGTACCTACCCTCAGGTTTCGCCTGTGGACTGGCTGGGTTCCATCGCGGCTGTGCACACAGCCGGCTGCAGGCAACACCTCCCAAGAGCAATGATGTTTTGTAATCACAATATGCTACAGTACTGGTAAAAGCTGTTAAACTCAAGATTAAATTATTTAACTAAGATGCTACATGCTCCTGTCTGATTATTATTTGAGATATAATTCTTTCCATTTCAGATTGACTTTATGATACCTCTGTCCTGAAAGAAAGGAACCCTTCTTTTTTTTCTTAGTGATGTCAGTCACTTGGTTTTACAAAATCAGCATTTTGTCCTAGTCTTTTCCAAATTTCTCAAACTTTTTTTAGTTTGTTGTCAAGGAAAACTTTTGCAAGTCAGTGATTAAATGCACACTTAGTGAGCTAATAGTTGCAGATTCTGTTTAAAATTGCTCTTCTGATGTAGAATTGACCCAGAAGTGACTTAGTGAAGTTAATGCCAAGCAGATTCATTGTACTGTTAAAATTATGTATTTGTTATATATTATATGACAGTCCCAAGCACAAATACAGGTTGGGTGGAAAATTGCTGGAGAGCAGCCCTGAGGAGAAGGTCTTGGGAGTGACGGGGAATGAGAAGCTCAATGTTAGCCGGCAGTGTGCACTGGCAGCCCAGAAAGCCAACCGCATACTGTGCTGCATCAAAAGGAGCGTGGCCAGCCAGTCATAGTAGATGATTCTACCCCTCTACTCTGCTCTCATGAGACCCCTCCTGGAATACTGTGTCCAGTTCTGGAGTACTCAGCATAGAAAGGACATGAAAGAGTTGAAACGAGTCCACCGGAGGGCCACAAAGATGATCAGAGGGACGGAGCACCACTCCAATGAAGAGTGGCTGAGGGAGCTGGGCTTGTTCAGCCTGGAGAAGAAAAGGCTCTGGGGAGACCCTATAGTAGCCTTCCAGTATCTGAAGCGAACCTATAGGAGAGCTGGAGAGGGACAAGGACAAGGGGTAACAGCTTTAAATTAGAAGAGGGGAGATTTAGATTAGATACTAGAAAGAAATTCTTTAGTGTGAGGGTGGTGAGACACTGGAACACGTTGCCCAGGGAAGTTGTGGATGCTCCATCCCTGGAAGTGTTTAAGGACAGGCTTTGAACTACTTGCTGTAGTGGAAGGTGTCTCTGCCCATGTCAGAGGTGTTGGAACTTTATGATCTTTAAGGTCCCTTCCAACTCCAACCATTCTATGATTCTGTGATTCTATGAAGGGTAATTGTTAGCTTCTTTTCATTTTTTAAAATCTTTGTGTGTAAGACCATTGTATAAGTACTTCCCTGGAAGCCTTACTGTTGGCTGCCTTCCAAAAATATATTATTAATATGCACCTGTGTTATATGTAAATAGTGACAAATATTCTCATGTAGCATTGATCTGCATGTTGTTATCACCCACGTCAGTTGTTTTACTTCCAGCAGGTTGGGATGGACACCTATGAAATAAATCAAATTTGCAGCTTTATTTTCCCATATAAAAATAATCTGCTCTGTCTGGTAGTTTAAGTATGGTCTTTCTACCATTGAACCTGCCTGTTTGCATCCTCATCTTTAAAGCATGATACAATGATAATGGAGAAAGAAAATAATACTGAGGTGGTTTAGAGAAACTGCCCCTAGAACACAGTGTTAGATAAAATGATGAGAGCACATTGTAACCTCGAGACAAAAAATCAAGTCTGACAACGTAGGTGGAAGGCTTATGTGTTCCTCAACTCCAAAGCTCCCCTTAATCTTGATGCAGCCTACAACCTGGCTAACATTTCCCTCTCTTTCTTTGCTTACTTTCTCCTTATTCCTTTTTTTCGCTCTTTGTTCCTGCAACAGGAGTGTAAATCTGTAGTAATGTCTAAGTCTTATTTTCAATAACAGTAGCAGTTCTACTTTTGACTTTCCTTGACCTTCTTGAGCTCTGCTCAGCTGAGAAGAAGAAAAAGACAAATCATGTTCCTCAGATGCTGAAAATACTGAAAATAGGAAGAAAAAATAAATCAAGGACTGGCAAAAAGGAGATATATCTACTAATCTGCCTAACTTCTGATGAGCAGATATAAAAAGAACATGAAAGGTAAAGACAGAAATCTAGGCTCTGTGAGTAAATCATAAATTTGAGGACTTTTTCACATCAGAGTCAGTAAGATTTTAAAGGTCAGTTCTAGACTTGAATATGAGTGCACTGATCAAGAAAGATATATGAAGAAGATTATTAGTTTTTCAGATTAAATGCTAATAAGAGTTTAAACAGAGGAGCATGTGCATGGTGGCCAGTAAGAGGGAGCCATAGTGGTAACAAGGGCTGGCAGTAGAAGAGTTAATCTGGGCTGTTCTGAAAGAAAAAGGGCAAAGATGAGAAAAGGAAGAATCAATGCAAAGTGCAGGAAGCCAGCAAAATCAGAGTGCTTTCTCACGCATGCTTCAGCAGCATAAGAGGAGGAGCAGAAGGAGAATCAGACCTTGGGATATGATGGTGCCATGATGTCAGTAACAGAAAGGACGGGTTGTCAGAGGTGACAGGAGAAACTGAATCATTTTTAAAAGGGAGGGAAGATTGTGAAAGATGGATGTGAAAAGTGTCTGACAGGGTGAAAAGAGAAAGCTGGTGAAGCTGAATTAAAATAGGTGATTGGTAAAGGGAACTAATCCAAAGAGTGAAAGGGATTTGGAGGTGTCCATAGAAAGAGAGTAATGGTACACTGAACAAATGGAAATTTTGAAGACATTTTAAAAAAGATGTGAAAGTGAGGTTAGAATCATTATAGAAAATGAAGGATCCTAGTATGACTTGAAGTGCTCAGGTCAGCAATGGGCAAAAGGAGCCAGAAGCCATCAACTTCTGGGAAGAAAGCACCCCTGTGGAGGGAAGCCAGGAAGAATGGGTGGGCACTGAACTGGCCTAAAGGCACCAAAACACAAAGGTCCTGCAATAGATGGAGGCAGCCAGCTGGGTGCAAGTGGTAGGAGAGGAAGCATGCCTATAACTTTGGAGGTTGTATGCTTGGCCCAGGCGTTGACTACAAACTTGAATAAGGCTCTAGAGATATGTTTATGGAAAAGTCTTCCTTAGGGTATACTTGTAGAGCAGAAATAGAATACAATTAATTAGAGTGACTGAAAATAGTAGTCTTCTTCAAAGCTGTGTTATGTGTTTTCTAGTTATTTCCATACGAATTTCCTTCTTCCCTCCAACACTGTTTTTGACTTGTGTTCCTGACTCCTAACACCTAATCATTTTCCCAAATAGGCAGAAATTAGTTTAAAAATGTGAATTTCTCTATGCATAGAGTATCCTCAGCTAATAAACACTGTGTTAAATTTCTTCCGTTTTGCTTCTTTCTTCAATTCGTTTTAAGTGTCACTTCTTTACTACATCTTGACATTTAATATGAAGCATTTCATCTACCAGAAATACATCTGAGTCTTCAGCTCAAGAGTCCAATTAAGAAAATGCTCCCATGTGCATGCATTTTCTTTTATTGAACTTCAAGTTCTCTGCAATGTCATACAGAAGTTTAAAACCAAGGCTTTATGTGGAAAAAAAGCAGTTCTAATGAAAATATCACCTTGACTCCTCACTGTGTTGTCCCACCCTCAAAAAAAGCAAGCTGTCTTTTAGATACATATTGTCTAAATTTTGCTTGGTGCCTTTTTTGTTTTTAACAGTGTGGGTATCACAAATGCCTTTTTGTTGATAAAGGTGTTGATAACTTCCTACTTTAATGCTTAAGAAGTTTAATAGGGTAGTAGCAATTAAAAGTGTATTACTGCTTGATGTATTCATAAAACATCTTTTACTGTTTTATATGAATTTCATACTGGTGTAAATGACTGATGCTAAGCAATGCTGAACAAAGATAAGGTTTCCTCCTCTAGATGGTGTAATACAAATTAAAGATACACAGCAAGAAGGAAATAATTTATGTTGTACAAACACCCATGTCATCAACTGTTGGTTTCTCTAAAGCTGTTCAGGTCTTTTCTTAGGGGCTAGTGGGTTCCACTCACAGGGCTCTGCTTGTGATAACATGGCTTTGTGCTGCACTGGCTTTTCAGTGCAAAGTCAGGAGGATTGAAAATGAAAAGGCTCAGATCTTTTAATCTGAGGAGGTCTCATTGTAGAGAAATTGTTTGTTGTGTTTGTAGCAAACAAGTGAAGCAGCTGTATTGCTAACAAGAGGTGAGGTGGTTTTGGTTCCCTTGCCATCCCATGACCTTCCAGCAGGGTAACTGGCTGACATAGAGGGGAACCAGTCAGTTGTTTCACTGGGGGTATGTCAGCACTGCCTGTGACAGAGAACACATAATATTGGTTACTCCCATTAAACAGCATCATATAGAACAGTAAGGATTCTCATCTTTTGTAAAAGATTTTTGTTAAAACATTTTTTACGTAGGGAGGACTTTTGCTTAATCTAGTATCTTAACAGCTACTTCATGTTATTTGCAGACTGTTCTGCTGGTATTATTGTGCTTTATGTTGATCAAATATAAGCATGTGGGACTTCTTATGGATGGATGAATGCAAAAATTTTTCAGTAGAGGAATCTTTCTTTCCAGACATATGCCAAAGAGCATACTGCTGTCTCATTGACATTGCCCTCACCCAGGTGAGGTAGATAAAATGGAAACAGCAACAAACAAGCCTGTCTTTCTAAAGAGAGGCCATGGTGACTTTGTAATATCTTGGTCTTGGGCTATGTAAAGCCTTTCTAGTGGTTGCTAGTCATTTAGGGCTTTGAGCAATTTGGCTTAAGGTAGACAACTCCACAGCAACAGAACTTCATAGCCTGTTGGAACAGTCTGAAATTGCAATAATGGAGATAACAGAACAACATAGAGACCACTTGGGGTATTCAAACACAGACAAGCATGAATGCCAAATGAATCAGAATGGGATTTGAATTTATTTATTACTCCATGAGTGATCATGTAGCTGAAAAAACCCACAGTTTTCTTTCTGTAGGCCAGCTCCTGTTAGCATACCTGTGTTGGTTATAATTTCACATACACAACTCAGCAGCCACTCTGTTGCAAGTATGTAATTGGAAGGACACTCTTTGACTTTCATCTGCAGTTTGCTGCAATTGGGATGCATGCTTTGCTACCTGCTGGGCCACTTCATGTAAAGCTTCTGTTCGGGAATGGTGCTAACAGTTGTTCCAACCATAATGATTAATCTGACTTGCAGGAACCCTGCTTATAGCACTCTCCCTGTTTCATTTTGCTCTGAGGAAAATGTCTGATCTGGTATATTGGCTGCTTCATATGGCTGTGCTTGGTCGCTTTCCCACTGACTCCTGTTCAACTGAGCTGGAACGTTTCCATCCGTGCTCGGTATCTTGAATTTTCACTAGAGTGGGAGATCGTTGTAGTTTCTGAGTATCTGTTCACTTACAATTCCATCTGTAGAGAGCTGTGAAAACAGTATATTTGAAAGGGGAGGGGAAAGTAAAAGTGAAATAAGCGTAGGTAAAGTATATTGTACATTTGGGAGACTTAGGTGATGTCTGTGAAAATATAAAGGAGACAGGTGAACTTCCCTTCCTGAGACCAAGCCCTTTTTCCCCCTCCAAAAAGAACTGGAGACAGAGACAGGAAGTGGAATTTCTCTGGGACATGGCTGGGTAAAAGCTAGTGCCAGCGGACTCAATGTGATTTTTTTACAGGGATCATTGTCTTTTTAAACACTGTGAATAAGGCTGAAGAGCTGTTGTCGAGTTTGAGGTTTTTCCTTGCTTCTGCATGCATTCAACTATGTCAAACAAATCTATGTTAGTATTTATTTGCAATATTGTAGCTGTACTAAACCATTCTTAATGAAATGAAGGTAAGTTGGAAATATTGCAGCATTATGGCTCTTTTTTACCCTGAACCACCTATCTTACTGGTGTTAGT
>VZTM01040829.1:1872-24022 GCA_013400555.1 Jacana jacana | reverse complement strand
AAAAAAATTGTATGTGTTATGTATTTCCTTACTGCTTTTTTTGTCTAGTGTGTACTAACAGATCCATTGAAATGAGCAGAACATGTGGTAGCTGACAGGATCAGAATGAGATCTTTTTTTTATTTTCTATTTCTGTTCACTTTTTTTTATTTTTTCTCAGAAAATACTTTTGACAAAAATAATAATAATAATAATAAAAAAGATTTTAAAGTCTTCTACTGAAATATTAAGAATACAACAGCTATTTTCAGTAATGCTATATCAGTCTTTCAGATGATGTGATGACAATGGTCTTACTGGATACACATTCTTACTAAAAAGCAGATAAGTGGTATGACATATGGCAAATAGCTAACATGAAAATATCTTGAACAATATCTAAATTTTCAGTAAACTACATTCCCGAGTTTAATACTTATTCTAAAAAGAAAGAAATCTAAGTTTGTTTATTTTTTAATTTACCTTGAAGCCTGCACACAGATCAATTTTTCACAGAACAATTTCCTTTATAAGGCTATTCTGCCCAGATCCCAGCAACAGAAGATTTATGTCAAAGGCTGACACGAGATGATGTCATTGAAGGAACCAATTTATATTTATCAGAAAATGAAACTATCTTGCAAGCATCTTTATATTTAATCGCAAAAGTCCTATTCTACTGCCTAAGTTCCAAACACCCATGAGGATTAAGAGTATTATAAGAAGAAACACTTTGCTCAAACACATTATTCCGTTAAAAACATAGAAGAGAAAGAACACCAGATGTTCAAAAAGAATTGGGTATAGATTCAAGAATCAAAAAAAGATGATGAATACAGACCAAAAAATAAAGCATTAAGCAATGTGATGAGCATCTGTTGTGTAATAAATCTAGTCTTTGTGCAGTTTTTTTTTTCAAAGTGAATTTAATGGGAAAGTTTCCCAGCTTGATGAAAATGTTGTAAAGTCAGAGAAAATATTGGTCATTTAAAAAATGGTATTTCACCTGTTAATACAAATAATCGCATACCAATAAATAAAAATAAAATATTTATTTATGAAATAGAAGTCTTCCTCTTTTACCAACTGATAAATAAATTGGCACTTCATATGTAATCCAGAGGGGGATCCATAATTGGCTCACCTCGTGAGAAGTCTAGAAAAGCTAAGGCTAACCTTTATGCTTTAGTATCAATATGTGCATGGAAAGAACTGCTGTAGTTTACATTTACATTTGAAATGATGAAATCAGGTTTGATTTTTGAGGGAAGATAAGTACTGGTTGAGAAACTGAGTAAGAAAGGTATCCTGCAATCTCCACACTAAGAGTGAAAAGGAGAAAAAAAGAAGAGACCTTTTCTTCCATGATGTAAAGTTACTGTTGTGAACTTCTTCCAAAGACATTTGAAGCTGATACAGCTGGGCTGGAGGGCACAAATTTGGCATGAAAGCGTTTCTTACAGAGAGCTAATTGCCTTTGAACAGTATTATAAACTTTTTATTGGCTTACGGAAAGACAGAAGCCTTGAAAAACTCTATGCCGCAAGTGCACAACGTGTTTTTGTCACAAGTTTCTCCACTGTAAGATGTACAGCTGTTTTTTCCATGTAACGTGTACAGCTAGAGAAAAGCATTCACTTGCATCACTGCAGGGACCTTGGCTCGGGCCCTGAAAACTTTGTGAATGATGAATGTCACTTCCTCAGCATTTTAGAAGACATTTATTTCAGCATAAGGCAAATGAGGTTTGGATAGGGAGGAATTAAAATCTCATCATCTCAACTTGGAACAGGAGAAAACTCTGGGCTTCTTCCTCAGTTCACCACGTAATTTCTCATAAGGAAAGCAGAACTGCATGGCACATGCTATTTTAATTGTGTTTCATATTAAATTGGGAATAGTTAATACTTCCCTTTTGTTCCTTTTCTTTTTTATTTTTTTTTATTTTGTTATAAAAATTAGAGTCAAAATAGCATGGGAAGCTATACTCTTCAAGCAACTTGCAAATCATTCTCAAAGAAATAATGAGTTAATTTTAGCCAAAGTGCCCTCTTTTAGTACAATGACAGCTAAGGTTTGCCCTGGCAGTCTTTGCTGTGTGACAGCCTGGCTTCAAGAGGGGTGATGGAAAGTGCCCTGACCAACCTGCCTGATCAGCCAGATGGACTCCACGGGTACCGTTTCAGAGTAAGGGAATTCAACTTGAGTCCGAGATGTAAAACTCCCATGTGAAAAGCAGCACAACTGTTCTTTAATATTCGCATCAAAGAAAAATTAATCACAAATGCCTTTGAAAAAACACTTATTTTCTTGGTATGTCTTTTATCAGTGCCCTAGTTTCTAGATTGCTAATTTGAAGTGGGAGCTTATTTGCCTAATTGTAATGGCCAGCCCTGGGTATGTGTGAATTTCAGGTGAATACCAGAATCCCTGCTTTTGTACATGGCTTCAAGTGTTGGTGCTTTCTCCCATCTGCCTAAATGTATGAGTTCTGTTCTGAAAGCAAAATCTCAGTCTATATTTCCATACTGATACTTTAGAATAGGTTATCTGCAAATGGCTATAACTCTGAAGTGATCCCAAGAGTCTCTTCCAACCAAAATGATTCTATGATTCTACAAGCAACAATGCATGAGAAGTGTTGGTATTCAGTTCCTTTCATGGAGTCTAAAGTCATTGTTCAAGTTTTACTAATTCTTTGGTCTAAGCAAACTTTTCCTCCCTTACCTTTTATTTTAATGACTGATTAGAATTTCTAACTTAATCGTACCACTATGTGTTGCTACTAGTCTTTTACAATCTCCCCTCTGGATGCTCAATTCATTATTTATTTAAATTCCCAGTTTCTTATTAATTTTTATCTATGCTCTGCAGGTGCTTAGACCGGTTTGTTCATCTCTCACTGAACCGCAGATCACCAGCTGTTACATTGCTTGCAACAGTTGCACGAGATTGGAAAAATAATTTTTCATTATTTCTTAGCTTTTGGGAAATATCCACATAACATAAACATCTCAGTGCCTTGACATAAAAACTGTAATCTCTGCAAATACAGAATTAAGCTGCAGTATTGTTCTGGGTCAGGACTCACATATTTTGTATTAATCAGCCACACAGAAACACATGTATCTGCTACACTCATGGCAGAACTGTTATTATTTTCCATCATATCAAAGTGGAAGATTCAGTATGCTCTGTGCAATGCACAGCAGGATGGGCAAAAATTTTGCTGCTGCCACCAGCAAGCGTAAAACTCTTCCTCTTTCTTTTTATGAGTGCTAAAGTGCTGATAACCAAAAGTGCTGATTATCAGGATTTTATCTTGTCTGAGCACAATACGGGAGTTCCTGTTCAGAGCAGTAGCCTATTTGCAGAGCCAGCTCTGCAAGGCAATGCCTTTCAGGTCTTTGTGAGATTGTACCCAAGTGGGAAGAGAAAGTGTCTCGTTGAATGAAATAATTTATAAAATTATCTATTGCATCTTACCTTTTAGGATGTTGTGTCATCAGGCTTGAAAGAATTCTTTATTGTAGCTGAAATATTTAATTGAGGAATGAAAAACACATTTTGGTAGAAACATCCTCTGAAATGAAAACTTACAAAAATACACCATTTTGAAAACAGAGATATGGTTGGTTTTTTGCTCTTAGTTTAACTCTGAAATCCGCATTCATCAGACTCCCTTTCTCCTCTCTATCAGCTATCAATATTTTTCATCTGTTTATCTACTTCAGCCACAGCAATGAGAGCAGAGTATATTTCTAGAGGATGTAATATTTAAACTTACATCCTCCTAGATATGTTTTAATTCAGTTACAGGTCTGCTGGCACAAATGCTTAACTTGCCAAGCTTCAGAGCATTCCCACAGGTGAACAAGGTCCTGCAAAAAATGACATTCCCTCCTTTAAAAATCAATTATATTTAATTTAAGTAGATCAACATACATTTATTCTAAAAACATTCCATTATTCTATATGCAGCCATGACATAATATATATAGCATTTTGGGGTAGGGGGGAGGGAGCTTGGGAGGGGAATAAATAAATAAATCCATAACAAAACACACAATCATATAAGATTTTGCTACAACAGTGAAGAGGTCATGTACCAAGAACTCTTTGCTTGAACTCGAAGCAGTTTTATCCAGAGGTTTAGGAAAAGTTTAGTTCTCTATCTGTTATACAACACCATTGATATTTCCTCCCTTGATGCTTACTACAACATTACTAAGTGAGTGATTGTAAACTGTTTTGAACCAATTTGCTGTGCCATCGTGCTTCCTCAGCTCTGTGGGCAGGGAGCTCTGCAGGGAAGCAGAAGGGCTCTGCAAAACAGGGATCTTTTCCAACCCTCCTCCTAAACTGACATCTCCACTTTGACATTGCCAGGTCTGAGTTGGTTGCATCCGGGTCAACACTGCTTAAATAATTTGTTTGCTGTGCTAATTCATTGTGCATGAACAGATGAAGGTTGGTTCATTTATGTCTTTTATGGAAAGGCTTCTTATATGATTTTTATAGTGAAATCAGATTCTGTTCACATAGAGACCTAAACCCCATATATTTATTTATGTATTCTAGCATAATTATGCAATTTAAAATGTCAGGTGCTGTAGATGTTAATTCTGAAATCATACACACAGACACACAGTGGAGTTCACCAAGTGCAGCTCAGGGCAGGCATGGACCACACTCATTAATCCTTTTCTCCCTTAGACAAGAGGTTCACCATAATTTCTGTTCTTAAAATTTTAAATGAATCAAATGAAGGAAAGTGTGAGTCTTTGTTTACATGACTGGAGGAACAAAAACAACTATTGACAACTTTTAGAGCTGGAGCTCTGAATACACATTTATAGTACCCATGCATAAACAAAAGAATCATTTTATTTAATATTAATATTCATAAGAGCTAAACAACATCATATTCTTCCTTCACTGACTACTGCTTTCTTCTAGAAGATTAATTAAATTAGGTTCTATAAGGGCAGTGATTTCTTTTCAGAAGTCATTTGTAAAGGAACACTCTCTTTATCCAAATGTTATCTTTCAGCAATAAATTCAGTAGCGTTACTCCAGGCAACACTACTCATATTAAATTAATGGATGTGAGAGACTGATACTTCTTAACGAGTTTAATACACAGGGAAATTATTTAAGTCAAGATTTTTGTTTAATATTAAAATATGCCGATTGCTGTTGGAAAATGAAGATGGTAAAGTTCTTGAACCGGAAAAAAAAAATCATAGGTTCCCTACACTATGTTCCACAATGAGAAAAAGGCTGATAAGGAACGATTTATAGAAAAAATTATTAAATGAGATATTTCATCATGTTTTGAGCAAGTTCCTGGACAAGAGTCAAATGCCCTGAGGCTGACGGATGAATTTAACCCAAGTGTTGTATTTTTTAAGCAAGCATAAATATCGGTGCTGACCTTACAGATAACACTGCAGTGGCACTACCATGTTATTTCAGTTTGGTAAGCAAAAACTGCCTGTGTGATTTAAAGAATGAGCATTTCAAAACTTGCAGCAAATATTTTTTAACTTTTTTTTTCCACTTCACTTGTGTTTCTGTCAAATGCTTTTTTTCAAATTAACCTTTTCCATAAATGTTTTCTTAAATTTAAGTGTAACTTCACATTACCACTCCAAATGCTGATCCAATTCTTTTTCCCTCCTCTTCTCCAATCACTTGTTCATCCCTACTCAGGACACAACAATTGTCAGTGTCCAGGAACCAATTTTCAAATAAGCCAATGCCCAAATTACTAAGCGATAAACTTAACAAAGACTTCATTTCCTCCTTACACAAATTAAAAAATTTTTAAAGCCTTCAAAAATGTTCACTACTTGGGAAAACCATTTCTTGTCTTTTTTTGGTATAAGTGCAGGGATGAAACCATCCTTCCTTTGAAGGTAAAGATTAGTTTAGGAGAACAACATCTCTGGGAACTAAAACCTTTAGTAATAACAGAAATATCATTTGGTCCTTCTAATATTGATGAAATCTTCTAGTAAAGAGAGGAAATAATTTATGTATAGCTTGTCTGACAAATTTATATGCCTCCAAAATGTTATTGTTTCTATGTCATTTTGAACTCATACAGCTCCAGTAGTTATTCCTTCTGCCTGCAAAGATCAAAGTTGATCTGTCTGGGTCTTAACGGAGACTCCTTCAGTATTTTAGGATTTTAGATCTTTTAGGTCTTTAATCTTTGTATTAATATACACGGAAAGACAACCTATAACATGTTCCATTTCAAGATTAAATAGTTCCCAAAGTCTTTAAGTAACCCAGATGCACGTCTTTATCTAGTAATTGCTTCTAGTTTACAATTCTACAACAGTACATACCCACATAATATGTAATGTTCTTTTTTAATATAACTTTGTCAGAAAGCAAATCTAGGTCACCAGGAGAATGTCAGAATATGATGGCTCTTCAATTGTGATTTTTTTTTTCCTACTCAAGTTATCCCTGTTCCAACTGCCAGAGAGGAGGACCCACAAAGCACATGTGGCTCTTCTGCTCTCAAAGCACATATGTTCACTCTCCTTTTTACCTTTCCTTCATAGCAAGCAAAATTCTTAAGGAATGGACTTGCTTTTACCAGATGTGGCCAGAAGGTAAAATAAAGCCTTGAACTTCATTTTGCATCTCTAGGTCACATTAGAATTAGCTGTTATCTCCTACTCACACAGGCTTGCAGTGGTTTTAAAGACCCCTAAACAAGCCAACTTGTCTAATATTTCCTTCATACACCTGAATTGAGAGAAGATGATCAGGTTATCACAGCTGAATTCATGCCCCTTAAGAATAAATCTTCGAAACTATGATCCTTACCTCACCAAAGCAAATCCTGATTTATACTGACCACTGAGCCTTTCATACTATCTTTTTCTTTTTTAATAATGCAAAATAGATTTCTGAGTTGGGTCCAGCACCCTGGTGCTGAAGCTTAGTGACTATTTTAAATGGTTGGTTTACTAGAATATTCCTAATACTAATTTCATCTGGAATTTTTATGAAACAGTCATGATGTGCGATGATATAAAAATAAATAAAAATAGTGCCATAAATGTACAGATATATCAGTAATTACTTTTATTTAATAGCAGCTTCCAGTATTTATCATTTTCCCCAGCAGTACTGATTTTTCAGCACAATGTACAAAGCAACCTTTCTTAATGCTTTTCTAATCACACTGGTATCAAAGATTACAATACGAAACTACTTTGTTTGAGACATTACATACTCATTTCAGTTAGTGGGGAAAGAGATGAAGAGCTAAAGCTAAAATCCTACTTAATTCTTGGAAACGCCAGCATTTTTATTCATTTCTGTGACATTATGATATGCCATTTGTAGTTGAAAAGCATTCCATAAATTATTTTTTCAAATTAATATCTCTATGTTTGCAAAATAACATGTTGGAAATACACATTGGTTGTATTTTTTTTTTTCTAATGTATTGTAACGTGTGCTAACCTAATTAAAAAGAAAGCTTTAAGTATCTAACCATGAAGATATTGGATACATTTATATACTTTCAATATCTGACTGTACAGAGTAAAGATACTCTACTTTTGCTTAATATTCTGCCACTCCACTGATGTGAGTTTAATGCACATTTTTTTGTGTGTAACAAACTCTAAGCTGAAGTATTCCTTTCAAGTTATATTGACACAGCTATGTTTATTGATATAAATATATCATATTTTTCTGTGAGAATTTATCTCAGACTAATGTGGTGTTCTATTATGGATAATTAAAGTGGGTCTAAAATATTATTTATGTTAAAGGAAAAAAAAATTCACTGTGAATTTTCCATGAAGGGTCACATTCAATATTACTTATATAAATATGGTAACAGCCTGAAAACTAATTTCTTTTTAAAAAACCCTAACATATCTTCATCTCATTAGAATTCAAAGGCTAATTAAAAAACTACAAACCCCAGACAATAAGCCAAGATACAAGATTCATTCTGGAACTATAAAATTTGACAGCTGGGATGTTTTGATGTGCCTGATTTTTATCATTGCTTTTATTTTTTAAATTTTTTTTAGATGCAAGTCATATTTCCATTTCATAGTTTCAGTTATTTCTTAGTATTAACAAAATCTTACTAGCACTTCAGAATAATCCAAAAATTAAAATTCTGAGTTTACAAAAAACTCCAACTCATTTCCAAACTATCCCTTTAAAAAAAATGTTTTTGGCATACTCCACACTAACATTATAAATCTCTGAAAAAGCAGGTTATTTAAGTATTATCCACTTGTCACAGACTTTATTAGCAATACTCCTGATATGTTTCAGAGGGAAAAACTGCTCAGTTCATACAGTTTAAACCAAATCAGGATTGAAGCAGCTTATTGATTTAATAACAACTTGTAATCAAGTCACATTCGATATCAGTCATACTAAGTACATAGAATTATTTTCATTGGAAGAGACCTTTAAGATCACCAAGTCCAATTCTTAACCCAACAATGCCAAGTTACCAATTAACAATGTCCCTCAGCACTACATCTACAGATCTTTTAAATACAAACCCCACTAGACACTTGTGACATGTTCGTTAACACCCAGAGTTCCCAAACACCTTCTACAGATAGCTCCAAGATGTGGTAGCTCCACCTGCAGGCTGTGAGATGGGTCCACGAGGTCCCACGGTCCTGCCCCATCCGTGGGTCCCAACCCACTGCACCCTATGCTGGGTTATGGTCCCATGGGGGATTGCCCTACCTGGCCCCCGCTGGGGTCACAGTATGGGTGGGGTGATGTCTCATGGTTTTGATCGCTGTCATTTCCACTCCAAGGGAATTCCCCTGCTTTATTCAGACTTTAAAAGTGTTCTGAAGTGTAGAATGACAAATATCAAAATGAATGGATGTATCTGAACCAGAGCAATATTAATGTCTTGTTGATCATGGACATCACAGTTTTAATTTAAATATCTCAGCAGAAGGAGAGACTTCTGAAGTCCTGTACCAGCACCTTTCTTCCTAGTGATGCAGGACTCCAGAAAAAAAAATGCTGTGGCTCTTAAGTTTTCTGTGTGTGTCTATCCTGTACAAGACTTTTATATTTTCTGTACAAAAACAAAACAAAACAACAAAAATATTATACTGGTTCAGCTACAGCATCATTATAATGTAGAAGAAACACATGCATACATGGAGAAAAAAAGAAAGGGTGGCAGTGATCAGAAACTCTGTCAAGGCTGACAGAGGTAACGAAGAACAACCCACAACTTAAACCACAGCCCCTTCTTTAACCTCTGGAAATGCTTTTCACTCCATCTTTCCAAGATGCTCAATAGCCATAAGAATATTTTGTTTTCTTCGGCTTTGGCAGATCTGCTATTCATTTTCACTGTTCACAACATAGATGTGTCTCATAATACATAACACAGTTTCAATATTTTGTGCTATTTGATCTTTTAACTCTCCCAGAAATGTGTGCGTGTATGGATGACGTCTTTATTTGGACACGGTACAAAAAAAACCAAAAAAAACCAAAAAAAACCCCAACCAAACAAACCAAAAACCTCCCAAAATCTCAGAACCAGACTTGTCAAAACAAAAAATGGCAGTTCTCAATAATCTGAGCATATTTAAACTTCATAAACTTTAAAAAATAAGATGGTAATTAATGTAAATGAAAAATTTTGTACTCAGTATATGCTACATGGAATCCTACTGCTTGACTTTTCTGGATTCTTTGCAGACCACAGCTGTCAAAGTCACTTAGAAAGCACAGCAGACTTTCAACACATTCAGGATAATCTTAAAGTTGTCAGTTATTGAGTGGCAACATTAGCACTTGATACAAAATCATTCCCAGCATCCTATCAATTAGCATTTACGCTGCTGTCACTGACTCTTGAATATAATTTGTTTGACACGCTGAATATTGAATATGAACAGCCTAACTTTTATCCATCTTAAAACTTAGTAGGGAGACTTAGGTTATTTTGTATGGCTCAAGTAATTTCTCTACTACTTTTTCATGAGATCTAATGATGCTTGATACATTTTCTTGAAAAAAAAATATATTACATGAAAAAGGAAATAATTTTTTACTATAGGTTGGCAATGTTCTCATCAATGTGACATTTATTTGTATTTTGGAGGAAAAATTATCAAGCAAAGCTGTTAGAATGAAACAAAACCCAAGCTAAAAATGACTGAATGTCACATTTTCCTCTCTTGTTGCTCAAGAAAGCAATTGCATCAGTCTGCACAGGCGTGTGCTGCAGTGGTGTGTTTCTCTGCAGATTGCAAAGTCCTAGTTTTCCTTTTTAGATGAAAATTATAACTTGGATATTAATAATAAATAAAAAATATCACTTGCTACTAAATTTAGCATTGTGGCCAATGATAGGCATGGCAGGAATACCTCAAGAGGTACTGGTGGGGAGAGAGCTGAAACATTCCAGCTAGCCATAATCATAGAATCATAGAATCATTTAGGTTGGAAGAGACCCTTGGGATCATCAAGTCCAACCATCAGCCCTACTCTACAAGTTCTCCCCTACACCATATCCCTCAACACCACATCTAACCTACTCTTAAACACAGTCAGGGAGGGTGACTCCACCACCTCCCTGGGCAGCTGATTCCACTGACTGACCACTCTCTCCGTGAAAAAATTTTTCCTAATGTCCAGCCTAAACCTACCCTGCTGCAGCTTGCAGCCATTCCCTCTTGTCCTGTCGCTCATTGCCCGTGAGATTTTTTGGCGTAGTTTATTTCAGAAAAAAATGCCAATGACACAGATTAAGTAACCTGAGATCTTGAAAGAGCTGTAAAAGCCCCAAATACCACAATGTCCTCTCCTCAGTTGGCTCTGCCCCTCTGAAGCTCAGACTCTGGAGTCAGCACCCAGGGTCATTCCAGTCAATGAGAGAAACAGCTGGATAAGAAAACACATACAAAATTGGCACACTCTCTGGGAAACAATCAAGTTTGACAAGAGAAAATACTTAGAGGGAAAGAGCACCTAACATCCTTCTGTCTCTGAGTGATAGCATGTGAATTTGAGATTGGTTTATCCAAAGAGGCATTCGGGTAGAAACATGCAAATACCTACTTGGAGAAATTATTTCAATTTCTGGTTTCAATTTATTTTTCTTATCCAACGAGTACTGAACAAAGACCTCACACCAGTGCAAAAGAGGTTTTGCAAGGCCTAAGAGCCATTATGACCTAACCACACATCAGCAAGATGACATAAATAATCGGAGCACTTTTAAGATCTCAGGGACAAATAGAATCAATTCTTCTGACAAACAAATTTAAAACAAGTACAGCCATACAGATTTTAATTTTTTTCTTTGTACATTTTCAGCTTGGGCTGTTGGTACACAGCTTCATTAGAAGATTCTTTTTTTATATCCATCAGTTAAAAAACAGCTTTCAATCTGTCAGTAAAGTCTCCTGGTTTTTAAGGATTACAATTAATAACAGTGAATTTTTTCTATGTTAAAAGGGTGGATTAACGGGCATTGTAATGCACAATTGCACTGATGTATTAGTCACTGCATGAGTACATGACAACCCCAAATTTTTGCTCGGGTTAAAGAGAACAGAGAATGGGTCATCATTCTAATTTGTTTTTACAAACTGCTTTAATATCTCATGAAAGTAAAGGAAAGCTGTAATTTTCCACATATTTCCCTTTAAAGTCCTAGAAATGTTCACACGTTCCAAATGACATAGCCTATAAGCATGTGTAATATGTGGTCTACAGAATCTGTGTATGGATGAATAAGGCTCACAAAATTTAACTGAAAGCCATGAATTTTTGATCTATAACTACTGCTTCGTGATGTTTGTAAGCCATATCATTTCACTAACTATTTCACTGGATCCCAGAAGCTAACAAGATTAAGACATGGCATACTGAAGGTTCTACACTAGTAACAAAAGACACAATGTTCACTTATAAGAAGGAACAGTGTGGTAAAGGAAGAGTTTTCTTTTGACTTACGTGTTTTTCTGAAGAGAGCGGAGAACAATGCAAAGTCTTGATCTTGCTGTATAGGTTGGAACTACGTGGACATTTTCCATATTACACATATTGGTACAACATGGCATCTAGTAGCAAGGGAGAAACTTGGGTGAGCTTTTACTTTTCCACTAAAGCAAATCTGTACTGCAGATGTCTTGTTCAAAGCTGGGGTGTATTTCTGAGGAGAAGTGTCATTGTTTGCAATTTTGACATGTTGGGTGTCAGTGTTTTTGGCTCAGCAGCAAATGAGGCACTGGTAGCATTTTTGCTGCATTCAGAGGATAGCTGGTTCTGTTCAAATTGACAGCTTCATCCATGCTGTCTTCTCTGTATTGTAATCTCTGTATTGTAATTTATATCATGTTTCTCACAACATCTGAAGGCTGGTCAAGGTGCTCAGGTATACCAGATAAATCAGCCAAAGGGTACTGGCTACTAAACCTTTAGTAAAAGTCTCCAGAGAGGACTGTGTTTCAGTACATCTGCCTATGAATCACACAGTGTTGTGATGCCAGCATCTAGAAGATGTTGTTCCCTCTCTTTCCTTGGGGAACAGAGACAAGCATATTGGGGAGCAATCTCAAATTGCCAGCAGTCTTACTACTTGTATGTCCAGCTGAGGGTGAAGGTGATGTAGGTGAAGTTGGCAACAATATTTTTGGTCATATATTTGGCTTGGATGCCTTAAGAATGAGTCTAGCTCTTGCAGATACTTGCGACAACCATCACAATATGGGATCTTATGGAAAAATATTTAGAGTATTTCATTTACAGGAAAAATCTGCTGCATTTTGGAAGGTTAACACTCACAAAGACTTTGCTTTTTGAACAAAGAGAGGCTCTAAGATGATTCTTATGAGTCTTTCCAGTGAAAGTAGCATAGATGTAACAGATCTGACATAGTTCCTCTATTCATCAATCTCAGTGAAAAGCTAAAGGTTCCTAAAGTGATGGATGCTGAATTAGGTTATTCTGCATTTTTCTGAACTTTTAAACATGGGATTTGATGCTGTTGAGTGATTTTTAAGACCATATGGACTTGTTCAATTTACACCTGCCACAAACTTTGACACCTATACTGTTTTCCCTAACAAACAAATATTTGCACACCACTGAAGTTCCATCTTTCTTTTGAAGTTAACGAAAAAAAAATGACAGAAAAATACTTTAAAAGGCAATGCTCAACTGTTTTAAATTGGCTCATGAAAGTGTAAAACAAAACTATCACTTACATATAAGATTAGTAAAAACAACAGTAAATAAACTCCATTACTGTCTTGATGCTGCTCTGGGCTTGTTTAATATCACATAGATAATTAAAGAATGGATTTGGTGTCTTTCAGTAAGAGAGTATATAAGTGTTTTATGTTTACACAAAAGGCCAAAATATGATTTACTACAAAATTCTGTCTGTTTTTGTAAATATAGCAATAATTTCAGTCTTTGCATTGTATTGAATTAAGTATTAAAATACAGCATAGCTTAAAAAAAAAAAATTAGTCAGATTCAGTTTAAGTGAGGTTTAAATAGAATCTACATTTATGTCCAATAATGTAAATTAAAGGAGTTGCATATTTGATACCAGAATTTCTCACAAATAAAAGCTGAAATGATGTACTTACTTGACTGGTAAATCAATTTTAATGCAGAGTGGTATTCTGAATTTTATATATTCATTTATTCCTCTTGTGCAAATTCCCTTTTTATTACAGGCACATTTACCGCCTTTATGTCTGTACTTGTAGGTCAAACCTTTGCCATTTGCAAAGGGTCAGGTCTTCATATTGCAAGCTGCCAGCAGGAAAGATGTTTCCGTGTTGCAAAGTGACCTTCATGAGAGAGCTGGTAAAGGCAGATGTCAAGCATCACTCTGGGATGAACAGAAAAACCACAGGTTTACAAAGCAGTTAGATATAATGGTTCACGGATGCTTTCACCTTAATTTTAAAAAGTGGGACTTTAAGATACACAAATATTGTCTTATCTTCTTCCAAGACAGATTTCTATGTTACTTAATAACATAGGTTTATATCTCAAATCTTTACTAAAAAGATATGTTGTATTTTCCAAAATTCATGTGGTAATGCATTTTAGAGAATTTTTACATACTTAAAATGAATAAAAGATGTGAAGGCAAATTAATGTTGTATCTCACCAAAACAACGAAAAACAAAACCATAAAGTGAACAGCAGGAACTCAGCTCTAAATGGATATAGATAAATCACATTAAAAAAAGTGTAAATTGCTGAGATAACATATTGAACATATCCTGGAGATCTCAACAGACAAAAACAGAATCAAATACCAGATTAAGTTTCCTGACACCTTCACTAATATCCTTAGGTTTCTTTAACCCTTCCACTTCCCTAATTGTTGGTTTCTGCTGCATATTTCTTATAGTGGCAATATAACAGAAAGAAGTTGATGCCTGTGGTAATCAATGACGAATGTGATATATCTGTATAAATCTCATAGGGTGAAAGATAAGACAGAATGACAGAATGCTGTATTCACTGAGTCCTTTTTCTGGATCAGGAGAAAAGAGAGATAAGCTCGTAGTTGTAGCCTTAGCACTACCATTAGCTTTTCATGCCTCTCCATCTTGATGGTACAAGTACTCTAAGAATGATTCAAAATGAGCCAAGATAGCTGAAGTTAAAAAGAATTTTTGCACATGCTATTTTACCTGTTCTGTCTAAACTAGGATTCCCCCGAAAAATACAGGGTAAAGATCAGTAGCCCAAATATACTGAATCAGGAACTTAGAATCTGAACCACAACACTTGAAAGCAAAAGGTCTAATAGTATCTTTACATCAGGTTTACCTGCAAATGCCCTAATCCTAAAAATACTTCGCCAGATGTTGGTGTATATATACTCATGATGCAGCTGCTCCATTCATTGAATGCAAAATCCTCCCAAAGCCAAATGTTCATCCCAATTACTGTCAAAATTTCCAAGGTGAGCCAGGACAGGTATTGAAACATACAGGTGGGTTTCCTGAAAGCAGCAGAGCTGCGAGGAACTGATACTTCAGTCGACCACCTTTGCAGTTCCTCCATCAGCGTCCACCACCTCTGAAGTGCTGCACTGCAGCCAGCTTAGGGCTGGCAAATCTACAGCTAGCTCCACAACACGCAGGCAATACCCTATGCTGCCTAAGAGAAATTAGACTTTTTTGAAATAGTTTTTTTTAGGGTGGAGATTGGGTTTTTCTGTGTTTACCTTTCATTCTTATCCATTTTTCTCAACTGTGTTTTCCTAGTGTCACATAGTGGATATTTTGCTCTCGGCTTGGTGCAAGTGCCTGGTCTATAACATAAATGCCGGTGAAGATTCCACAGCCACAGCATCACACCTCCAACTTTATAGAATCACCTGCTAAATCATCTGATTAATTGCTGTTGGAAACACCAAGCTATCAAAGAGCATGTGCAACTATTTTCCTTAAATTCATGCCAAATCTGAGTCCATCCATGTATTCTTTGTTTGGAGTAACTCTGAAGGATAAAAAGTAATAGTACATTGGTACAGTCTAAGGTTGGGCTGAAGTAAAACCCCACCTCTAAATGGTAGTTATTACTATGATATAAGCAATATAATATATTGAATGTATTAAATTTTTACTGATTTTTTTTAATGGTCTATTTTTTCCATTTGCTACCTGGGATCTTATTCTCTTACCCCTCAGAGCGAAGGTGACTTCAATTATATGGGACTTACTTCTGTTCTTACAGAAGAAAATAAATCTACGTTCTAAAAAATAGATGGAATTTTGAAACTTCCAACTGTGGCCATTGATAAATGGAACAATGACATCAACAACATTACTAGCCCCGTACGTTCGGTATAGCAATCAATTAAAAGAGTTAGTGTACATATAAATAAATAAAAATAATCTTTGTAAATTCCCTCTCTATCAACCAGAGGCTCTTTCTGCAATGCATACATGAAATGCAGGCAATTCATCAATCATAAAGCTTACTATCTACATTGGTAAAATAGGGAAATTTCTGTGAAGGCAGATGCATTATATTTCTCTTATTAACCTCTTGAGGTCTCTGTCCCATGCAAAACTGTGACCTTAATGTATGTGGAATAATCCATTTTCCAAATAAAAAATAAAATCTGCTGATAACACAGTGATTTTATGGACCTGAACACAACTGTTTGGGCAAGTTTATAAGAAACACAAAGAAGCTGAGAGATCTGTAAGACAATGTTCTTTTGGACACTTTTGGGGAAAAACAAAAGAAAACAAACTTAATTTTAATTACTTTTTCAAAAGAGTATATTCAACAGTAGAACGGGCTGCCCAGGGAGTTTGTGGAGTCTCCTTCTCTGGAGACATTCAGAACTCGCCTGGACATGTTCCTCTGTGATGTGCTCTAGGTGTTCCTGCTCTGGCAGGGGGATTGGACTAGGTGATCTTTCAAGGTCCCTTCCAATCCCTGACATTCTGTGATTCTGTGATCTAAATTTTTATTTATATAAATAATTTTCTCTAAAAAGCAAATGAAAAAATACTCAATCTATTTGTATTTTCCATGTGTCTTGGTCTTTAGAAAGACAAGCACAGATTTTAGATCCCCAAATCTTAGATAAATTCCTGAATAAATAACATTAAGTCAACAGGAAGTTCTGAATGCTCACGGCCTTTTCCAAGATAAAAGTGAATTTTAGGAAATGCTTAAACATGGACAGAGGAACAAAACTTGGGAGTTTTAATTCTGACAAATAATTTAAATATTTAAATTTTTTTTTGCTTGCTTGCTTTCATTTTGCTTTAGCAGACCAATGGATATTTGGGGGATCTGCTGTATTTCTTAAATACATGCCAAAACATATACATATATGTTTTTAAACCAGTGGCTACATTTCAGATATATTTCTGGTTCTTCATCAAGGTCATGTTATTAGTATTTTTACTTTCTCTTTTCCTCTCTGCTACAGACAGACGAGTGATTGGATCACTCAGAAAGATGCTACACTTTCATGGAAATTTAAATGGAGCCTGAGATGGGAAGAGCTTAAGTGCCCGTCTGACAGATAGCAGTCCTTATGGAAAGCCTGGGCAAATGAACTGGAGCCCAACAGTGCACATGAAATATTTCATGTAGAAATCTGCCACTAATTAGCAGCAGTTTAGCCTGGGAGAAAGAAGAAAAGAAAAAAAAAAAATCAGCCTGGATATAAACTGAAGGTGTTGGGTTTGGTTTGTTGGTTTGGTTTTTGGTTGGTTTTTTTTTTCATATTGGTACTAAAATCTATCTTCAAAATATACTGGAAACAATTACACTGTTGCTGACCTAGTGCACTTATCCTGTTATTAATGGAAGAGCTTAATGTATAGATACCTGAAAATCACAACAAGTTTTTATGTGAAAGGCAGTCAAGAAAAGGAAAAAAGAGGAGACTACTAGTTCTTCATGAACATTTGAAGGCACATCCTACCAGGTCATCAATTGTTTGAGTAATAGTCTTGAGATATGGTATATTGTTAATGAAATGCTAATAGTTTGCTGCTTTGCCCTGTGGGTATCTGTGCACTGGAACTAATATAATATTGATCTGAGGAGGTAGTAATGCAATTGGCTACACAGATTTCCTCTGAAAGTTGTTTCTGGGAAGTCCAGCAATTATAAGCAATTCTTGTGCAATTACAATGACTACTTAGGGGTCTTTTTACCCCAAGGACATTTGTAAACATTTCTTACTCCTAATTGTAACAGCAACAGTGCTAATCACTATAGCTAAAATGTCTTTAGCACATCTATGTTCCCCAAATTTAATTACTAGCATGACAGATATATAGAAGGGTAAAAATAAAGGTTCCTAGGTTCAGTCTTATCTCCAGACTTGGCAAGAGGAAAGTCATGAGTGATCCTCTATTTTTTAAACACCAGTCCCTCAAATCTCTGCACGGTTTATAATCATTCTCCGAGTACCCCAAATTTATTTCTCTACACATGCCATCTCAAACTCTGCAATACTATGGTCTTTGTTAACTTTGTTACCTCTTTCATGATGAGATACTTAGATACACCACACCCCAGCCTGTATCACTTCTAGGACAGAGGCAGATGCATTCATTCAGAGACCTTGTTTTCTCAAATCACGCCATGCACGGTTTATAATCATTCTCCGAGTACCCCAAATTTATTTCTCTACACATGCCATCTCAAACTCTGCAATACTATGGTCTTTGTTAACTTTGTTACCTCTTTCATGATGAGATAGTTAGATACACCACACCCCAGCCTGTATCACTTCTAGGACAGAGGCAGATGCATTCATTCAGAGACCTTGTTTTCTCAAATCACGCCACCCTCTGTAGAGACCCAGACTACAAAAAACTGCCTCAATCATTGAAGACTGTCAACAGAAAAAGGGCAAAGCAGTTGCAGTCACAGAGAGGAGAGGAGCTGTCCGGCCTCCCATGGCCGAGCACAGCCCCGGCCCTGCTCCAGAGGGACCAGACACCTCAGCAACCCAGCACTTTTCTGTACTGGCTTCCTTAAGTTAGCAGTGCCATGATTCCCGCTGGGTAACTGTCACCCAGGGCTCTGGGGTGGCCACTGTCTGATGGTACTAACCCAGGGGAGAGGCTGCCTCTGGCACCCCAAGGAGCCAGACCCCCATTTAATCAATTAATTGTTGTTTGGACTCCTCTGAAGTCATTTTACCTTAACTCTGACATCACATATCCATGAACCTGAGTCATTCCAACCTTGGGACACCTCTAGCCAAAGTTCTAGTGCATTGATTACTCAAGCCTTGCCTCACAACAAAGTCAGACTTGAAACCTGTGTCTTTTCTTGAGGAAGTTCACTAATTAGTCTGGAGATGATTACACAGATAGGGAGAGAACATCTTAATGCCCTCTGTTAATAACAGGACAAGTGAATTTAAATCCCCCGAATAGAAGCCATGACAGCTAGGGAAAGGAAAGCCTTTCCAATTTCCATACCACAATAGAAAATGCAGAACCATTTTCCTACCAATGTTATAGTTCTCCCCTTTGCTACTCAGCCTTCTTCAAGAAGGCTGTTAATAGTGTTAACATGATCAGTTGTAACTAACTCTCCAAGTATGAGAAACCCAGGGTCTTAGAGAAAGTAGCCAAGAGCATTGGAAACAGGCTTTTTACAAACATTACCTGAAACAACTGAAAATCACCGTCACAAATCTGGGAATTGGGGGCAGGGAGAGGGAGGTAATTCTCATAAAACCAGTCTCACTTGAGGGAATATGCTGAGTAGTTGCATTTCCCACCCAAGATTGTGCCTCTTTCCAGGTAATGAGAGCAGATTCGAAGGCAGAGCCCTACTTTATTGTAATATCTTTCAGAATTGCATCTTTCTGCATGCTGTCTCTCAGACACCCGATGTTACTCAGCTGTGATAAGGCTGGCTTGCTTAATGCAAAGTTAATGTTATTCAAATGACTCCCCTTTCTGTTCCATGTAAATGCACACTAACGAGATCTCCTACAGCATTGTGCTCTCGAATTGGAAGTTTACATGGGTCATAAGATTTGTTTTGCATCTGTGTCACTTGGCATTTGTCACCCGTTTCCATTATGCGTATTGATCATTCTGTTTTCACCACCAAGCTAAAGAAATATGAAACCAGCAGGTTTCAGGAATAAATTGCAACGCTGTGATATTTTTTCTTCTGTCTTTCAGCCTCAGCTTCTGAGCAATCAGAAAGCTTTTGACTCTGAAGACCAATTTCAGAAGTGATATAGAATTTTATACAACAATGTTCTCTGAAACCAGAGAGGCATGGAAGAGGCCATTGCTAAAGTAAGATGATTGCTGCTAGTTGGCTCATCTAATCCAAGTATTCAGCACCAACTGCCTTTCCTGGCTGTGTCTGACTTTGTGGCTCAACTTTACAGCATCACATTCTTCCTGTGCGTTAGGTAGGAAAGTAACTTACTACGGATATGTTTTTTTTCTAAATATAATCATAAATAAGCTTTAGATCAAAGAAGAAACTCAGTTTTTAAAGTACATTAACATAAACTATTAATGAGCCTAGGGGAAGACTGCTCTCAAAGGTGAGATCAAGAAAGAGCTCCTTTTACTTTTTATGTCTGTGAGCAGGCAACTGAAACACAAGATACTATTCTTACTGAATTGCCCATTTTAAGTCAGAAAACTGGAAACTCGGACACTATCATTGTCATACTGAAAAACAAAGAACATTCAGCTTTGAACATTTCCTTAGGTTTGCTGTAAAGACATACTTCATTATTTTTTGTCCTTTGGATTTCAGCTTCACATGTTTTTCTAAAATTGTACCAATGTGATAGAAAATATGACGTTTTTATCGTTTATCAAATACAGATATTTAAAAAGATATAACTAATTCTGGCACATTTACTGTCTTGATAGAAAGGAAAGGATTGTTTTTTCCCTTGTCATTTCTGTATGAAAGTCCAAGCCACTACTCATCTCCCAATTTGTGTATAATAAGAGGCTATGTGGATGCATTTACAGAACAGAGTTATCTATTGCCCATTTAATACATAGAAATGTTTGTTCAAACATGGACACTCACTTACAAAGACACTGGAATTCAGTACACAGCAAAATGTAAGATATTAACAGTAATTTGCCAAAATAGGCAGAAACTTCTGAAAAGTAGCTGTTAAAAGGTGTCTCCTTCAATAATATAGTTTTGAGTAATATTACAAGATTTTTGAAATCATATTTCCCCACTTTTGAACAATATTAATTTCAAGCATTGATTTCATTAGGGGAACAACAACAGGATATACAAGAAGCAACAGTAAATTTGGCAAATGTATGTTGACATGTTTCCACAGAAATAGAAAATTTTCTATTCAGATGGAATTTTGTGACAATTTACCCAGTGAAAGCCGGGTCCTTTCTTGTCTCTCTACAAGTGTATCTTTGGCATTGCTACAAGAAACAGAGAGAAGATGCATGATGTAAAGAAACAGTCCTAAGCAAAATTCTGGTATCAGTAACTAGAAGATGGGTCTAAAAGACATTCATAAACAACAGAAGTACTGCACTAAGAGAAAGAATTTGATGTGTTAAATTTCCTAGCAGATGACACCCTTTCCACTTCACAAGAAATTAAATACACCTGGAGCTGGAGGGGGGGAGTTGTAATGATATAGAACTTTGGCTATACTTACTTCTCCCTGTGTTTCACTTTATTGCAACTAGAATATTTATTTGTGTGGAAAGGTGACACTTGCCTTGTTTCTACTTTTGAAGGATACTAAAACTACTACAGCATGATATTTTGTGGCAAGTAGTAGGACTACGAAAAAAAAAGGAGTATTATTTGCAGACACACTGCACTAGTTAAGATTAAATTATAAGGTCTATCAGATCTCATAGCTAAGGGCACTGACTATTACTTTTATTATGCATTTATGTAGAACCATAAATGTTCCCTACGCTTCAAGGCACTTGCAGATATTCTTGCCTGAAAAAGGTTATAATGCTAAAAGAATGATCACCATCAGAAATAGGACACATTTCCCTGCATGCCAAAAATGTGAGGGATTTTTGCATAAGTTATGGACTTACTTCACCTCCCTAAGAAACACTGGACTTTAATTTCTGTTGAGGTAAGGATACAAGATCAGATGGCCTGTGGGTCTTTACTGGTGTTTTAATATTCATTTGTGAAACATGAAAAACTGCTATGGAGGATGGCAAGCAATGCATGACTGGTTTTTGTTTATATATTCTGGGAAAGAGAGTTCAGGCCTGCTTTACTAAACAGCAATGAAGCTCTCTATTGTGGGGGACAGGAAATCTTTTCTCCATACTGTTCCACCAATGTTTTCCAAGTCTGCACGCAGTGCCCTATCCTGTAACCTGGATACTTCTCCTGTACTGAAGTCCTTCTACTGCAATGACAGCTNGAGATATATATTTTATAAACTGTAATTCTCTGTCTGGAAGCTGGAAGGCAGCTGGCTACAAAATGTGAGGGTGCAAGGACAACTTCTATTGGGCAAAGTGCTCCTAGACTGTTTTCTGTATGTGGCTGCACTACACATATAATCTGTCCTGCTTTGAGGTGGAACAGAACCAATTTTCTTTTCAGTAATTTTGCTTTTCAGTTAAGTCTTTTCTAGGGCTGTTAATCA
>VZTM01040828.1:0-14520 GCA_013400555.1 Jacana jacana | reverse complement strand
AAAACAAAACAAAACAAAACCGAATCCAAAAACCCCATGAACATTAAAAAAAATTTCTTTTACCTATATTTCTTCATGGTCAAAATCATTGTATGGGCATCACAGTTATTTTATTTGAAATGCAGACAGCTACACGGTCATACGATATTTTTCTGACCACCTGCTATGTACAGCCTTCTGGGCTGTTGCTCACAGAAGAGAATAGGAAAACTGAGTGCTTACTGGGACTGTGTTTGGTGTGGCTTTCCTTAAATGTGTTTCAGTCTGGTTTGGACTATCTTTGAAATTCAGGGAAAGTTTGTTTTATCTGAGATTCTTTGCATGCAACATTTTGGGTAAAACAGAGAGCTGTTTGTTAGTAAACTTTCCTGATTGGCCAAAGTTTTCAGTGACTTCTGGTCTGAGAAACCCCAGGTTTCTCTGGATGAGAGAGAAAAGCAAATCTAATGTGCAATCTCATGCTGCTGTCTTTATTTGTTAAAAATTTCATTGAAGTTGACTGAAGTCAATGGGATTTTCAATTAAGTGCAAAATTCAGGGCCTGACCATGAACCCAGTACAGCATGTGATGTGAGGTACCACCACACTGAAGTTCATCGAAATGAACTATTACATGTTTTCTCTGAAGTCAAACATTAGTTATGTACATATGTAAACAGTGAATAACAGATATTTTGATGTCTTCCAAGCTCAGGTTTTAACCCAGCTCATTTCTTTCCCACTATACCTTGCATTATGAAAACAGCATAATTCCATTGTGGTTTATTATGAATTGAAAGTACTTCATAGTCTTGGAATACAAAATATATTTGGGACTAATTACTACCATACTAAGAGAAATGCTTCTTTTTTAATGTAAGCTACTGTCAGAAAGAAACAGAGGGTGACAATCACTTACCTTACTGTAGCTTCATATCTACAGTCATAGTATCTCTACTTGGCACATGAAAAACTTATTTCTGGACAATGTCAGGCCAGTTCCCATCAGATGGAAACAGATACAGCTGAAAAGCCAAAGCTATGATATAGATATGTGTGTTGGGAACTCTTTAGTTGATATTGTCTGCACGAGGAATCTGTCAGTATCTCCTCCAAAGAGAGAGACAAAGGGGAATCACACATCAACAGGGCCATCGGAATTTGCCCCTGTAGCACATTAGAGGGGTTTCAGAGGCTGTTATTTTGTCTGGAGGTCATTCAGTAACAGAACCATCTGAAACATCCTTCCACTGACTCCCTTTCCATTATTAGCTCCCTTTGTACACACACCAAGAATTCAGAATCTTTGCTGTCTGGTGCTGCAAGAAGCCCACAAAGTTCTGTAAGAGTAGCAAAATGTGCTTTGTGCAACAGTTGAATTTCCCTGCTATAAAATTTCCCTTTTAGACAATAATCACTTCCATTTTCCCAGTCTTTCATGATTAACATTGAAAGCGTTTCTTCAGTGATAAGAATCTCACATATATGAATAAATATGTCCAAAACTGTTTGGGTGTTTTTTTTACAGTGTATTATATAGCTTGTTTGATCATGCAAGGTCCCGGCCTCTTCTGAGAAGTGCTAAGTGTGTCAGAAAGAGAGCCGAATTATAATAATATGATTCCTGTAGGAAGTACAAAGACACCCAGAAGAATACTCTAAGAATATATGATTGATTTTCTCTAAATGGCTATCATAAACATATCTACTACCAAGTCTCTACACTATATACAGATATACATGTGATTATAGGTATAGTAGAAGTATACTACTTGCTCAAATACCATGATATTTAAACTTCAGTGGGCTTTCTGGAAAGAAATAACTTGTTAATAACATGACTGAGGACCTCTCAAGATTAAGTTATTCAAGTACAGCTGGTGAGACAATGAGACAAACTGTTGGCTTCACAGCTTCTGCTTTACTTTATAAATCTTATATTGCTAGAGGTAAAAGATAGCAGATCAAAGGGACATAAATGGTTAAATCATGGTGGTTTTTGCACAGGACTTACATTGCCAGAGGCTACCCAGAGGGGCACTTGCCAGCTGCTATTAAAGGGGACAGACTCATACAGTCCATTACAGGGAAGAGGAGTGGGTCTCTCGCCCTTCCATGAAAAGTGTATCACAGATAATGCACGGAGGGCTGATAGGTATTTAGAATAGAAATATTAAAACAGTAAATTATCAGACAATACATTTAAACAAGAAATGCTAAAATAATGGGGGATTTAACAGAAAATACACAATAAAAACAAGAACAATGCTTCATATTTTGTGTGAAAACTCTCCCCTTGCCTTGTGGTAAAATTTCTATCTAAATGTTCATTTAGAAGTATTAATAACTTAGTGTTTGCAGCATTAATACCTTTGAAAAAGGTATTCAATTTTTTTTTTTTAATTTTGAAAAAGCTCCATAACCAGGAGACCAACATTACAATGAAGCCAGTTTGAGACAGGATGCTGACATTTTTCTCAAATAATTCACGTTAGTTTTATTTATTAATAGGAACACTTTGAATAAATTACAAGTAGGGTTTCCCAATTCATCCTGCTCACAGCAGCCACATACTGAAACATCATCATTATTTAAATTAAAAATAAACAACACCACAAAAAAGGAGGACACAGAAACCCCTGTCTTTTTCAAGTCTGGCTTATATACTGTGTCCTACTCCTAGTAAGCTCTCAGTTTTGTATAAGGGCTTACCTATGAAGATTCTTTTTAGAATCTCCACTACTATGATAAAGCTTTAGCTTGCACAGAGCCATGCCAGTGGCTGGGACCACACGTCTCCTGGTCCCTGATATACCAGCATCACCTAAGAGAAGCCTAGCTGGGGGGACCAAGCCTGATGCTAACTGTAGGGAGTATCCGTGACTCTCAAAATACCAGGATCACACCTTCAACGCTGTCACCAGCTGTGTCTCTTCTGGAAGAGGCACATCATGGCTTAGGGGATTCCGCCCTGCAACTCTTGTTTTATAGGATGTGCACTACTACACTAAATACACTCATACACTAAAAAATATGGTAATAAATGACACAGTTTGCAAAGAAAAAGACTGAGAGCTCAGACTGGTAAGGCAGAGGTTGCACTCTCCCCTCCCGCAGTGTATTTACAACGGAGACTGGACATCATCTTTATGATTCAAATCTACCATTTCTATCCCAAAATGGGTTCAAATGTTTCTTATACTCTATGCCTTCTAACTCACCTTTGGTGATATCAAAAGACTAAACTAGGGCTAATATTTGAACACGGACAGCAAATTGCCACAGCTCCAAAAAAATTACATATTTCAGTGTGAAACTGAGGAAAAATATTAAATGCATTACAGTAATTTCTGCACTGTCATAATGGATGAGGAAAGTGTATAAGGCCTTGATTAATTTAATAATATAACTATACATGCTACGGTGGAACACTCTGAGGAGCCTTACCTCCATGAGTGGCATGTATGCTATGCTAGAGTTCAGGCCTTTCTGACAAGTAAATAACTTGTCTGTTCCTGTTGTGATAAGCTGGAGAACATAGTCCCCACACAGATCATTTAAGACTCGTGAAAGGGGCATTTTACAGCAGAAAGGCAGTATAGCATAGCCCCCTCCTCAATATAATTTATTTACTTTTTCTTTTGTCACATAATGCAGTAGGTAACTATATATACAACTATATATATGTTGTATATGTATTTTTCTTCTGAATTCAGTCATTAAATAGTTTATAAACTGGAGACAGGCTTTTATGGGATGATGCTCAACGTTGAAAAAGTTAGCTGCATTTGTGTATGAAAAAAAAAAAAAAGTACAGAACTATAATCCAAATGACCTAAGAGAAAAAAGGTGAAAAAAGTATTTCAAGACAAATTGCTTCAGTCAAAATATATTGAAATAACAATCTATTATTCAGCTAACAGCCGACAATAAACAAAACACACTTATCAATCACAATCTGAACTTTTAGATGACATATTGTTCTGGGTTTTATATGTCCTTTATTTTCTACCTTTCAAGGAATGTCTTTGTCTTTCTGAGGTTTCTAAAAATGAAATACTGTCATGGAACTCAACGCATAGCCCAGCAAGATGAAGGAAAACAATGTGCAAGACACACTTAGCCAAATCCCCTCCACTAATTCTGTAATTTATTCCAGGAAATATTCATTGAACTGTCCCTGGGTAATTTGGAAGGCATTTCTCAGCAGAACAGTCTTCGTGCTAAAAAGCTGCCAAGAAAACCTCACTAGCAGTATTTCTACAGGATGATGTGGGCCGTCAGCTCTAGGGAAATGCAGGAGAGCTGATGACATTGGAACACAGCAGCACTATAATCAAAAACTGTTCAGGCCTGCCAAACACCTTGATGCATCCCTTATCCATTTCCTATATTATAAACCTATTATATTATTTCATATGTTATTTATTCACAGCAATAACTATGCTTCCTTGCTAGCACAGCTTTTTGCAAGGTAGTGAACTACCCTATATTTTTGGTTTTACCTATGCAGACACACATACTCAGAACTTGTTTCTCAGTGCCGCCAGACCCTGTAAATTCCCCTTTCAGATTCAAATAAGACTTCTCGCAGGGCATAACTGTGGTGCTGTGCTCTCCCTGTTTGTCTCCCCCTTCCCCTGCCAGCCCCAGCTCCTGCTCAGGCCATGTCATCAGTGGGGGTTGTGATAAGTTGCACCTGGACTTTGGGGAATGACTGACAACACAGTCCTAACACTATCTGGAGTAGAGACCTGGATATCTTATTCCCATTAAATGTGATTATAGGTCAATTATCTTACTCTACAAATAGTGGAGAGCCCAAAAGCTCTTTGAGGCCTCCTGTATGGCAGCGGGCTGTATGTCAGGATCTCCCCTTGAGCAGGTACGCCTCCCAGGGTTACTCCTCAAGGGTTACAGATTCCTTGCCTCACCAGATTCTTGGTAAGTGGCTAATGGCATGCTAATCTTTGAAATCTTAGCTACATAATATAAAAGATTGATTGTGCATCTATCATCTTTTAGACATAAACCGTTGACCAAGTCTGGGACTAGGACTGGATCCAGCCTAGACTCCTCTCTGAGAAGGAGTTTAGAAAGCAAAAGGGTACTTTCTGAACCTCATGACTCAATGGGAGGGTCTCCCTGACAGCCTGTCTGACTCGGTCCACTACGCAGAAAATGACCAAGTGTACCTTGGCATCTAATCTCATAAAATACTTTTGCATTTACAACTAATTTTGTGAAATCGCTCTTTCACCTTAATAAATATTTCACTAATTCTCTCATACGAGTGAACTCAATCAGTCCATCCACGATAATAACAGCACTCAGTCTGGGCATGAATGATAAAAAGTGACAGTATATGAAATACAAAGAGAATTTTAGCATCTGCAGTAGTACTGCCAGTTATTCCAAACTTTAGCAGCCAAATGGGGTATATATCTCAGACCCAATATTCTCATGCTAGATATCTCATTATTTGTATTGTACCTAGCAAATAAGAGAGACTAATTAAAAGTCATGTCCTTCCCATTAAATAAAAAAAAAAATGCAGCTGAGTATTGTTAAATAACTGAATTAATTAAAATTAAAAACAGAATGATAAACTGTAGTTGCGTGATTGCTGCAATATATGGATGTCTCCTCATCAGTATCATTCATAAAACCAGAAAGATCAAGAAACTCCTCTTACTGCTTCACAGGTAGAAGTCAGAATGTGGCAGTTCCAAGCTTAGAATACCCAACCTGGAAACAGGTTTGCATGCCTGAAAGCTTTTCTACTTTTCCCAGCTACACCAGTTGGGGTAAAAAAAGGTATTACCTTTTTCCACAAGTTTTATCTCATTTATCTCTTCAGGCCATCACATTTGTAACAACAATGTTACTGAGAAACAAACATTCCCGAGCCCAGTAGAAAAAAAGGACTACCTAAAACTAAAAAATGATCCTTCCTAATTAATAACCTGTGTTACAGGTTATTATATTTCACATAATGCACATGAACTGAGAAATCAAGGCAGAGGAATAAAAAGGAATACATCTTGTCAAGGACGCTCAGTTGTTCATTTCATAATACATTGGAGAAATGGCTCAGCGTGCTTTTGAGCTGCCTTGGTGGGTGCCAGACACAGGAACTACTGGCTGCTGTATGGAGCCTGAAGAACAGCAATACGAGCAGGATTTTGCTTTCATCCTCTTTTCTACAACTGAATTAAGCGTTTGAAGACTTACTGAAAAATCTACTTATGCTCAAAACCGAACCAAAAGACTTTGCCATGGTAAAGCGATTACAAGGCCAAGATAAAAGGTAGCCAATCATTCATCCGTCATTCCTGCAAGGAAGTACTCCCACGCAACAACACACAAAACCTCATTCACAGGTCCAAGATCAAACCTTCAATAAACCTTCACTAAAGACTCAAAAATTCAATTTAGACAAGGAAATGCAAACATATATTGCTTTCTTTTTTGCCTTCAGGATGAAAGTGTCTTGGAAAAAAAATGGAGCCTGCAGAACATGCCACTAACTACAAATAAGAAGCAAGAACAAGACACTGAGTGGAGAGAATACAAGGACAATGTAATGAAATATTGGGGGTTACTAAGACCTTTCGAAGGGATTACTGAAATTAATGCACTACGCCTGCCACAGTCACATCAAAAGCAAGTGACATAGCAGACAATATGAGACTGTGTTGATGAGTTTGGCAAGTCTATCCCACAGATGCATACCACCTATTTAATTCCACGTGATTTAACCCCAGTTAAGTGGGAATGCAATGATGTGCAACCCTGAGCTAGTGGCGCACAAGGTTGTGAAACAGGGCTTTGGCACGGCATCTCGAGCATGACACTGCATTGATCCAGCCACTGCATTTTCAGACCACAATTCGCAACTACATGAAGTGTGACAACATACAAATTAAGACTAAAAAAGGAGGTCTGATGGCTCTATAACATATCCTGTGTATGGTAGAGATTTGACTTTTGTTACTTGATTTTCATCAAGCATGAAGTGAGCCAGCCAAAAGAAATAATTATTACATATTTTCAGTAAGTCAAGTTACTATATATTCAAGTTCACTCTCTATAGAAAATCACAGCCCATACAAATTACACAAAATCTTACAAAGTCCATACTTATTAGCTATATAAATTGTGTAAATTATTATCTAAATTATTTTTCCTCTAGCTAGTAATATTTTACTCTCAGTTTTGCTTGGTGTATATTGGTGTCATTCAGATTTCTAGCAATGAAAATGAGAAAAGACTTTGAGCAGGTCATTAATGTCAGATAGAAACTCTTTATTCTGCAACTTGGAGAACACGAAATTATTTGTGGCCAGATTTCATTCTTTGCAGAAAGCAAATGAGTTAGAGTGGAAGAATCTTTGTCCTACGCCCTCAGGATTCCAAGCAGCAACTTCTTGCTCCCCAAAAAAATGGATCGTCGTTCACATAACAAACTTCTCTTCCTCATTTCCTTTTTATGACCTTTAAGACATGTGACTTTTCTAGGACTGCATTGCAAAGTGAATGGAATCAGTATTTAATGTGCTGAGCCAGAACAATAAAAATGATGTATTCTTTTCTCGCCTTTGTATTACGAGATGTGTGACACCCCTGTTAGTAAAACCTGTGATGGAGTTGATAAGAAATTAGTAGCAACATGACTACTGCCAAAGGCAAAGTACAGGTGCTGGATGAATCCTCCATCCATTTTGCAATTTATGTGCTAAATAAATTAATAATGCTAATGTTATCAATAACACTATCAGGTGAAATCCACCTTCCTTTAAAATTCCATTATCATTCACTTCAAATGTTCCCCATTTGTCAGTCCCGTCTAACTCCATGTGTTCTCCTGAATAGGAACTGCTTCTAAAGGGGTTTAAACAACTATGTATGGCACCATATAGACATGGCACCAAACTCATCATGTGTGGGTTTCTTGTATGGCTGCTTGAGTATGTAAAAAGTGAAGAGAGCTCTGCAGCCTTAACTTTTGAGACATAGACAGAGGAGACCACTATATAACATTTATACCATAGATGAAGAGTTTGAATAAAACATGAAATTTATCAATAAGGTACGGACTCTGCGTATTTATGAAAACGGTATTCGTTAAAGATTGGAATTCTTTTGATTTCATGCCATGGCAACAAATACAGTGAAAACTCAGACCTTTGATACCAAAGCTCAACTCACTTAGGGGTATACACCAGAAATGGTTCACACCATGCTTCAGCAAAGTGGTACCTTTTCTTCTTGGGAGGTGTTGCGTTATTATTTTCCCGGTCCTAGATTCAGCAAGAATTAAATCACATGACTTAATGACTGATTTCATATGGATTATATCTGAGGTAGAGAGAGGGACAGAATATAACTCCTTCATCAATTGTGGATTTGCACCACACTCCAGTAAATCTTTTCAGTCTAATTTTAAACTGCAGTTAATGATACATTACTTCATAGTTCATACAGCCAGAAAGGACTGCTGTGACTGCTGTGCCTGACCTCCTACATCCGAAACAAAGTTTACGAGACTTCTCAACCGCAACACACAAACAGAGATTTCCAATGTGTTCTTCGGTGGGTTTCAGAGTAAACCTTGAGGAACAACAAATCAAACTGTCTACAATAACGAGATTATGAGTTTCCACATATCTTTGGATCCTCTTGTTTCTACCCAGCTCCAGAAACAAAAACTAAAGGTAAATTTTGCCATTACTGATGTCTGACTCTGTGTATATTTTTGCATAATTTTGGGGCTTTACAGGAGGAATATCTTGTTTCTTAAAGCTCTGTATTAATTCCAGAGATTTAATCTCAGATAGCTTAATGCATTTGCAGCACTGAAGTTAAATGGCAAGGTTATAACTTTGCAAAGCATTGTATTTATTTGTTTCAATCAACATCAATTACTTGTTGTGACTGATAAGAACCACTGCATATCATTGGTAATAATTTATGGTTAGCATTAGTACTTTGGGGTATGAAATATTGCCCGCCATAACAACTATATGCTGCCAAACCAAAATAAATATTAAAGTGAGACATTTCTAGACAAGTAATTTATCTATAAGAAAAAAGGCTGTCAAGGAATTCCAAACAAAAAAGCACCTCTAAAAATCTGCTGTTCCACATACAATTTTTCAATAAGATTAATTATCTCAAGAAAAAGACATCCACTGCAGAATGTTAATTAATTCACAATCAATTAAACTCTGTTCATCTAACCAACAGTAAGATGATACAAACCACAGTTCAGAATAACTGCAGAAACTTCTTTTTCTTCTCCTGCATCAAGAGCTGAGATAGACCACCCTATATTTGGATATGCAACTCAATCATATTTGAATATATAATAATTTCAGATGAGTGAATTATTCAAAAAGAATGTTCTGCACTGCTACTTCTGAAAGCCTCATATATCACTGTCATTTGAAATTCTATTAGTTACACTATCATGTAAAATATGTTTCTTGAGTCTTGTATGAGATGACTTATGACAAAAATGTATATTTTTGGCTTATTCACCTTCAACATTAAAAACCAGGTATGACTTCACTGAAATCATTGTTACATGACAGCAAAGCAGGTAAATCTCAAGCCTCAAGCATAGTGTGCACATTTTTTTTATATTGATACATGTGTACGCTCACATTTGTATTCACTATGATTAAAATTTTGACTTTATGAATATTTTGGGATTGATAGAAACTTGTTTTTTTCCTGAACTGACTTGCAGGCAGTTGCACAACGTGCATGCATATCTTCATCTGGACAAGCACAAGAGGAAACAGAAGACATCAATTCTGACAACACAACCATAACTTTATCTCCGTCGAAATATGAGGCTGGTGAGGGTGGTTGTTTATGGTCTTTGCAGCTGAGGACACTTGATCTGTCTTAGAAAAAATTTTAATACTTAATTAAAAATTTTAATACTTAAAATTAGAAAAATACTTTAATACTGCCTGATATTTAAATAGTCTGATCTCTTTACAGGGTCCTTCCAGTATAACCCAAATCATGTATTAAAGGCATCCTTTTTGAGAAACTCCACACACATTGAAAACTCTATGAATATACTCAACATATTTAAAACTGTTAATTGAAACCAAAATATGTTTTAAATCACTGATTCTTGAAGGCAGAGCTGCATCAAGTCTCCTTATAGTGTTTTCTCATGGTTCAATTTAGTTTGCTGTTAAGGATACTGTGGAGGAAAGGATTGAGCCAAGACTTGGTTTTCTTCTCAGTTTTTTCAAGGTAATATGTTCCTCGCATATTGTTTTTATTCAAACAGATTGCTAAAGAGAAAATTGACAAATGTAGAAAAAATGCCACCTTGTTGTAAAGAGACAAACTTCTACATGTGGTGATATTTACAAAGATGTACACAGTCTGATTCCAGTCAAACATTACATGCAAAGAAGCAGGTAAAAAAAAAGAAAAAGCTGTTGAGAAATTTTCTAAAATCATATTCCCTATAAAATAAAATGCTCAGGCTCTGAGCATAAACTGAAGATGCCCTGAAATTATGAGGATAGCAAATAAAATCAAGGCATACAATGAGACAATTTTGAAGTAAAGACTGCAGCCTCAGTATCTCTTTTTCTTCTGACAATGTGACTCACTCTGGCAGCAGTAAGAAAGCAGATACCGGATGCTGCTCTGCTGCTTACTTGAAATGACATGAGGAGATGAAAAGACCCCGCGGAGCTGGAGAAAGGACAAGCAATGAGATAAACGGCCTGTGGGTCTGAAGAAATGCAAAGGGAAAATGGAAAATAAAACTGGGTGGGAGAAGCAGATGGGTAAAATAGCAAGAATGCAAGATGGAAGACAAAGAGATAGAGCTAAAAATATCAGGATAGGAAAAAAGAGAAATAATGAAAAGACAAAAAAAAGTTCAGAACATAACAGAACCGAGTCCCTTAAATGGATTGAACTGAAGAGAAGCAGATCAAAAGAGAGCAGGCAGCAGGGAGAGAAAGCAGTAAGCAGATCTGCAGCGCGTGGGCACAGGGGCTGGAAAGCACAGGCTCTTGGGACGGATGAAGGAAATTTATGCAGAGTTGACTGGCATTTAGTGCCTTCCTCTTTTGGAGGATAGAAGATGTGAGTGAAAAAGGGAAACAGTTCTCTCAGGAATCTGACAGTTCAGCACTTGAATACATGACCTTCCTGCCTCTCACTACCTTGCTTAGCAACATCACTAATTAGCATGGATATGCCACATGGAAAAAAGCAGGAATGCAGTGGGTCTTTCGCATTTGATAAGTCATCTTCTCTTCTCTTCTCTGTGAGTCTCCCAGAGTGATATGGAGAAACCTTTAATGGTATCTCTGTTTGCTAGACTCTCCAGGAAGTTTTTTATATGCTACTGAGTTCTTTTTCAGTAGTGTTCAATTCTTTATTCAGTCTTTTATAGCATGTTTGTGAGAAAACAACTGTTTGTCTATCTTGACTTTGAATATTTCTCTGCCTGTAGGTTGAGCTGTGAACAGGTTTTCCAAGTACTTTTGAAATCCAGGTGGTTAAAATCTCTTGTACTGCTATCAAACCTTTATGACTCAGGCAGCCAACATGGCCAGGACTCTATCCCTCCAAACCATTCCCTAGAAAACCTATTTAAACTCTTCAAATGATTTAAACACTGCAATTTAGTTTTCTCCCCTTCTTACAGCAGTTCTGCATTGAGTTGTGAACTCCAGGATCTTCAATAAATTATGCCTATGTTAAGGCAGCATGAAAAGAAAATCTTGTCTGTAGGAGTAAGTTCCACAAGGATCACTATGGCTAATTTTCATCTTTAGTTTTAAACTTACCTTTTGGTCATGCTCTATTCATCTCCCTTATCTCTATGATTTCTTTGGTGCTGCTGGTCCTGCTAGCCAGCTTATATTGCTCCCCTTCTGTTCCACTACCTTGTTAGAAAACTGAGCAAAATATCACCTCTCTATGCAGTTTCCAACAATTGAGCTCACAGATAGTTATCCACTCCAGTACTTCCCATTAGCAAGCCATGATGCCGCTGGTAGTCAACTAGGCCTACCTTCACTAATTTTCTTTTATTGTACCATATTTCTGTATAAGCCTCTGTTGTGGCCGTTTTATGATATTATAGTTCCTTTGACAGGGGTAACATGAAGTAGACTCTTTAAGCAGATAAAAGACCTCTTCATGATGAAGCGATTAATAGGTCATGATAAGAGAGCTATTCATTTAGTACAAGGGACTACTTCACGGTGATCTCAAAGCAGCTATAACAAAGTGTGAATGCCTCACACCAAACTCGGCTCTATAGGAAACATCTAATCTAGTGCTATATTTGCAGACAATAAATAGAATTAAAAAGGTTAAATTTGTGCAGGTGGTTGACTGCCTTAACTGAAACATTAATTCATTGGCAAGAGCCCAGGCTAACAACCTTTCATGCTCAAATACCCAAAAAGACTTACCTTTACTTAAAAAGAACACAAAAATTGGATAATATAGGGACACGCCTTAATATTCTTCTAAAGAGTGGACCCAATCATTTGATCTCTTAGGTCTGTCACCCTATCAGTGCTCCTCAGAGCACAAGACCGAAGCTTGGTTTGAAGCATATGATGTGCAACAAAGACAGCTTTGCAAAGATGTGCTTAAAACATTTCTCTGGGACAGTTACATAAAGGTCTAGTCTTTGCCGTCTACTTCAAGGTATTTCAACTCTGTCTGTGTATGTATTTTAAAAGATCTTTCATTCTATCTGTACCAAAGTAACTGCTAACTCCCATTTTACAGGAATTCACTTATTTAACACTCCTTCTTTCAACACTGTTGAGATGCAAATGCCAGCAGATTTATCTGCTTTCCTGACTGACCTGTTAGCCCAGTCAGAGAAGAGACAGTCAGCCAATTTTTCTTTGATCAAGGAGCCAGGAATGCAGCCAATGCCTCTTCTGAGAAAGACGGGATGGGTTCCTCACGCATAATGTAGATGGGAGATACCCCTGACATACAATGAGCTACAAGAAGAGAATTGTAAGACAGGAGGGTTAAAATGTTTGAAAAACACACAGACATTTTTGCCTTTGGGCATTTGCTCTGGAAGAAAATTCTCCATCACAGGATTGTGTAGTAAGAAAAGCCAAAGTAGTGCCAGCCATTCCCATTTATATCCACCACAGTGGATGCAATTAAGCTGTTGCAATGGTGTTCCTAGTGGAAGGAAGCTTTGCCTTAGCACTTTTTAAGCAATAACCTAGGTCAGGCTGAACCTTCAGTTTAATTCTACATCAGTAGAAAGGCACAGGGTTTCCATGAAGATTACTTGTCCCTGTTTCAGTGAAGAAATAGTAAATTCCAGATTCCAACAATAAAGGAGCTAGCTTGATACTTTCCTGCCTTTTTTCTCTAGTCCTTTGGACCACTTCTTAAATTGAATCAGATACTAGTTCCTGCTAAGGAATGGCAAACCAGCTTTTTTTGCTGGTTTTTTTTAGTACTCTCACATGAGCTCATCATTAATGATGCACTGAAAAGACTGTTTCTTCTAGAATACCTGAAGCAAAATTTCATTGCTGTCACACATTTTCCTTCCATTACCTCCATGTTACAGGATTTGGATTGTCTTGTGTTATCATAGCTGATAAAATACAGTACAGTTTTCTTCTTGTTTGACACTGTGCTTTTGGTAAAACATTTAAAAGGGCACTGGAAACGATGCCATCCATCATCTTCACCTACTGCGTTGTCAAAGTAGACAAAGGCATCTTCAACTTCAAGAATTTATTCAGCAGTATAGAAAAACTGCCTATGTTTTATTAATCTATGTTGGTTGGTACAGAACATACCAAAAGCATGGGTCACAGGCTTTTCTGCGTAACTGGTAGTACAGATGGTATTGCTTGTATTAATATGGCTCTCCTGAGAATTAATTTTGTTGTGATGGTAGACCTTTCCTCCCTGTCTTTCAACATTTCATAATTTTGTTGATCTTATTTATAGATTTCCCCATCTGTCAACAAACTAGTTTCCCTATTTCCATCCAGAGTCATCAGTTCCAAGTATTTCATTAAAGCCCTGTTCTGATAATCTGTGTAAACAAGATTTACAAGGTAGTCCATCACGCTTACAGACTGACTGCATTTCCTGGTGGTTGCTAGGCACATGAAAAGAACTGGTTTCAAGCTGTTGTAGGACATCTTTTACTATGAGATGCAATCTCAGGTTGCTATCTCAAGAACAAAGCTGAATCAGTGATTGCAGCTTTAAAGGATTTTTCTAGTAATCATTGACTAAAAAGCTGCAGCAAGTGCACCTAAAATAAGCAAGTATCAATAACACTATGTATTTTCTCGTACATAGATAAAACCTTTCCATGATCCAGCTCTACTACACCAAGTTAAGGACTCAGCTGGAGTTGCTCTTTCAACACTGCTGCACAGGCTACATGTAAATTTTCAACTCCTTCTGACAGATTACTTGCACATTTTCTGAGCTTCTATTCTGATCCCAAAATGTTTGTGAGAAAGTGAGTTATTT